>JARSSU010048561.1:0-15964 GCA_029619165.1 Eurosta solidaginis | reverse complement strand
CCTTTTCGGATCTTTTTTGACAAATATTCGTTACGGTTTTTTATGATTTAGTCGCCAAGACCGCGATAAAATCTATGCAATAGCTTAAAAAATGAAAATATTACCTGTGAGCCTTTCTTCACAATCCTCCAACTCCGTTTAAAAGAATAGAATTGCCCTTACGTATAAATTGTATGCCAATGTTATGCATCGACAACAAGCGTCTTAAATTTCTCATCCTATGAATAATAAGTAAGGAAATCAAAGTTCGGACGAAACCGAACATTATACCCCGCCGATATGGTCATATATAAGAATTTAAAAGTTTAAGGTACCCAAAATAATGAAATGAAGCATTATGGTAGTGCTATCCAAACATTATGATATCCATCGTAATCCTAAGTAAAAATCCGAAGTAAAATTCAACGCAACATTAAACATACAAATATATAGATAATTCCTGGCGTATTCTGACGATTTATATCATTGGCCTCAGCAAACGCGACTTTGGTTTTGCCTTCTCTGGCCTATATGAAGAAGCAAAAAAAGTGGGTATTGTGATTAAGGAGGGCAAAACAGAGAAACTACTGTAAGGACTGAATCGGCAATTTAGGCCTTGGGAGCCACGCCACTGCTCGAAACTTTGGAGGACTTCGCCTGTGAAGTCAAACAATAGCCTCTTGCATAAAAACCAAGAAATTGCTCAGACTCCAGTTTGCGAGTCGGGATATTTTATTTATATAGCATAAACAAACCAGCCGCCAATTTCTCAGAAGCTGGAGTCAGATCAGTTGCTCGTTTTTATGATAATGCCAAATGTCGCCCAGGAAATCAACAAAGGATCACTCGTGTAGCTTAAGTCATACTATTTATCTGCAACAATTTAAGAAAAGCGCATGGAAGAATATGGAGCACTCTTTATTTGTATAAAAGACTTTACCATGAATGTGAATTGTAGTCACTCAAATAGACGTCACAAGATCCTATTGAATTTGTGCTTTGGCGGGGCTATAAAATAATCCAGCCAGATAGCATCAATTTTCCTAGTAAGGGTACTGACATTTCAGTCCCATACCCTGAAACAAATGTTCAATGCATTTGCCAGACATTTCATTGCCAATGTTTTTCATACATTCTGGATTTCACCGAGCTAGGGGTTCGGGGAAGATCCTTCTTTAACATTTATGCAGCGAATTATTTGAAGCCGCAAGTCCTGGGAGACAACGGTACTAATTTGAACTAATTCTTTTGCCGCAGTGTCCCCTGAAGCTCCTTTTCTACCTTGTTCCAAGTTACACAAAATTTTCTAAAATAATCTTGCACCCAAAGTTCTGATTTGTTAAGATACATATAAGGAATTCCAGAGTCGGGGACTGACAGTTAACCATTACCCTGAAGGCAGAGTTTCACTTTACTGTTGATCCAGAAGATTTCGTAGTACTTCTTCTTAAAACATAATGGCAACACCTCTGTAAGAATTTCAAGAATGTTTTTCTTTATTTGCGCATAAAATTTTAATCAAATCCGTTGAGCGCGTTACGGAATAGCACGGATATTCAAATATACACGAAAAGCTCTTTTAAAGTCAGAAGATGACCAGGTTTCCTCTGTCACAATCCATGCTAAAATTGTGCTCACATAAAGCAACTCCCCAGACGCTGGACTACCAGCTATCCGGTAAGTTATTAAGCCTAACTCCGAACATGGAGATTAATCTGCTGCCGGAAGCGAGTAAAAGAACAATAAGGACACAGTAAGACTCCAAAGAGCTTGGAGGATCCCTGTTAGATTAGGTTGAACTGGCCGGTACATGAGGACCTCACATAGACTGATTGAGTCCGTAGTGTACCAGAAGTTTGTTTTAACTACCAAACTGAAAATATAAATGTAAGGCGCGATAACCTCCGAAGAGATCTAAGGCCGAGCTTCTCTTCCAATTTGCGTCGTGCTCCTATTGATTTTCCCTACAAATCGGCCGGACGGGACCTACATGTTTTATGCCGACTCCGAACGGCATCTGCAAGGCAGATGAGTTTTCACTGAGAGCTTTTCATGGCAGAAATACACCCGGAGCGCTTGCCAAACACTGCCGAGGGGCGACCCCGCTTAGAAAAATTTTCTTCTAATTGAAAAACCTTATTTCTAAAATTTTGATGTTGCTTTGCCCGAGGCGTGAACCCAGGGCATACGGTGTGGTAGGCGGAGCACGCTACCATCACACCACGGTGGCCACCCTATCGAAAAACCATCATCTATGTTATAAAATAACTGCGTCCTCTTGGCAAATACTAGAAGCTGCCTAGAACTTAAGCCACTTGCTGCTTCTAGATCTGACAGCTGTATCACTCCTAATAGCTGGAGTCTTAGCCTGGCAAGTTCAGGGCACGAGCACAGAACGTGCTCGATCGTTTCCTCCTCCAACCCGCACTTCCTACATCTGCTATAATTGACCAAGCCTAATTTAAAAGCATGTAACGCCAGAAGGCAGTTTCCAGTCAGAATACCCATCATGACTCTACAGTCCTCTCTTTTAATGATAGAAGCAACTGTGTTAGTCTAAGGCTGTAAGACCTACACACATCCTTCGGCACTTTACAGCCCCGCGCTTGAACCCACGACTTTCCCGCTTGGTCGATCATGTGCACCCATCGCCTTCGCTAATCTCGCCCAATCTAATTGGGACGTCTACGGAGCAAGCTTCAAGGGATGCGCCCTTTTAAGCTAGTTCGTCCGCTTTTCGTTCCCATCTATTCCCATATACTTGCGGGCGGACAGTAGGAGTGAGATGTTGGCGGATCAAATAGAAGAAACGATGTTCTGCACAATAAACGGAGACGCCCCCACACGTATGTAGAAGCTGTCACAGCTCGCCAGATATCTCAATCGTGAGCGCAGAACTCGTAAACTGCATCAACTGGCAGCCGATGGTAACTTGGCATCCGACCACCTGCCCATACTTATTTCGCTCGAGCGTACCGCCGACTTCATCGTCACCGAAAAACGCACTTTCATAAACTTCAAAAAAGGAGAGTGGGAAGAATATAAATCTTTTACAGACAACCGCTTTGCTGCCCTCCCTATCCCGACTGATGCCCGCCAAGGGGAGCGTGCCTTCCGTAAGGTCATTGAATCCGCCTCGGCACATTTCATTCCCGCCGGAAGAATTCCCGAAATCCGGCCCCACTTCCCGGCGGAGGCCGCAAACTTAGCGAGAGAACGTGACCTTATAAGACAGCTTGATCCCGGCGACCACCAAATAAGGGATATATCCCAACGCATCAGATTGCTTGTGGACGAATTGTGTTCGAAGTGGGCGAAACGGGAGGAGCACCTAAGAGGTTGTAACCTCTCTACCGGTGTGGGTAAGCTTTGGTCTACCGTAAAGTCCCTATCGAATCCGACTAAGCACAAAGAAAAAGTTTCCATCGCCTTTGGAGACAAAGTGCTGTCAGATGCGAAAAAATGCTCGAGCGCTTTCTGCCGACAATATATAATGCATCCTACTGTCGACAAAGATAGACGGAGAGCCAATAGACACGCACATAAACACAAATTCAGCGCGTCACCAATACCATCACCGCTAAAGAGGTTGAGGACGCCATTGGTCGCGCTAAACCATCCAAAGCAGTGGGCCCAGACGGCATAGCCATGCCGATGCTTAAAAGCCTAGGTAAACAGGGTTTCAAATATTTAGCGCACGTGTTCAACCTGTCTCTTTCCACCTTTGTCATACCCGAGAAATGGAAAATGGCCAAGGTGGTCCCGCTACTAAAGCCTGGGAAACCAGCTAACATAGGAGAGTTGTATCGTCCGATATCTCTCCTATCGCCAGTGGCAAAGACGCTCGAAACCATTTTGCTCCCTTATTTCCAAGCAAATTTGCAGCTAGCCCCCCATCAGCATGGCTTCAGAAAACTCCATAGCACTACCACCGCGCTAAATGCCATTAGCACCCAGATAAATTGCGGTTTAAATCAATACCCTCACCACAGAACAGTACTCGTAGCGCTAGACCTATAAAAAGCTTTTAATACGGTCAACCATGGCTCGTTACTGCAAGACCTGGAAGGGTCTACCCTTTCCCCATGTCTTACAAGGTGGACCGCAAATTATCTGGGTGGTCGGCAGGCATAGGTGCAATTTAGAAACGAAACATCAAAATCAAGGAGAATTAAACAAGGGGTGCCACAGGGTGGTGTCCTATCCCCACTTTTGTTTAATTTCTACATATCTAAGCTACCTCACCACCGGAAGGAGTCACAATCGTTTCCTACGCCGATGACTGCACAATAATGGCCACAGGCCCAGGCCCAAAGCTCGATGCGCAATGCAATAAAATAAACGGCAACCTCCCTGATCTCTCCAGTTTTTTCGCCTCGCGAAACCTGGCATTATCACCGACTAAATCTTCCGCGACCCTTATTTACAACATGGACGTCCCAAATGTCGACCATTTTGAACATCCACGTCGATGGCACTACGCTACCAACTGTTCTACACCCCAAAATCTTGGGTGTGACGTTTGATCAGGATCTACATTTTGGTGAGCACGCAGCCGCAATTGTTTCGAGAATTCAGAGCCGTAACAAAATCCTCAAATCCCTCGCTGGCAGTACCTGGGTAAAAGATAAAGAAACGCTCATGACTACATACAAAGCAATTAGCCAGCCGATTACGTGCTACGCGTCACCCATATGGTCGCCAAGACTAAAAATTACCCACTGGAAGAAACTACAGGACTGCCAAAATACTGCTCTCAGAATCGCCGCGGGCTGTCTTCTTATATCCCCAGAACACCATTTGCATAATGAGGCGAGAGTAATCCCCATCAGGAAGAGAAATGAGATGCTGACCAAACAGTTCCTGTTGAATACCCAGAAACCTGGGCATCCCAACAGACATCTGATTGATTAACCAGCACCGCCTAGGGGCTTAAGGAGTCATCTCCGTAAGCATTTTGAGGAAATACGGCACCTGAGAACCCAGCCGTATGAAGCGAAAAAACACAAGCAGGCCCTTGGTGAGCTCCATAAACAGGCGTCGGATCTTTATGCCAGGTTTTGCCCGGTGAATCCAGTACTTAAAGAAAAGTAATCAAAACTCGCGGAAGAGGAACGCATACTCCCCAGGGAAACGCGTGTCACTCTTGCTCAACTTCGTTCTGGATACTGTAGCAGGTTAAACTCTTACATATCCAGAATCAACCCCGACATACAAAATGTATGCCCCGCTTGCAATGTGTCCCCACATGATACCAACCATCTCTTTAATTGTAATGTGGAACCAACGCCTCTTACAACCCTTTCATTATGGTCCACCCCTGTTGAAACGGCAAGTTTCCTTGGACTCCCGTTAGAGGATATTGATGACGATTTGTGATCGGTCGCGGCTATTAGGTGGGCGAGCATTGCTTTAACAACAACCCTAAACTCCTAGAGCATACTTCTTATATTCCAGGGGATTTCTCTATGCTTATACCACCCTATGCAATGCGGTGTCTACCGACTTGCCTTTGGTGTACGCATGCTGTGTTGTGGAGAGCAGCTTTTCATCCACGTTGGACTTTATGTACACATCTATGAGCCTCTCAAAGGTTTTGAGCAGAAATGATGTTAAGCTAATGGGTCTATAGTCTTTGGGATACACGTGACCGATCTTCTCCGCCTTTGGTAGAAAAGCTACACGAGCAGTTCTCCAAGAGTGCGGTACATGATTCAGTCTTACGCACCCATCGAATATTATTTTAAGCCATTCCACGACCGCCCTACTTGAGACTTGTAGCATGGCCGGGAATATACCATCTTGGCCCGAAGATTTAAACTTAGAAAACGTCTTCACTGCTCACTCGATCTTGGTATCGGTCACCAAGCCCGTCACTACTAGTTCCGTGATCGAAGTGTGAGTGATGTCTGCTGGCTCTTCTAAACCGTCTCCCGATGGGAAATGTGTAAGGAGAAGCACCTCAAGGGATTCCTCACTATTACGTGACCATTCCCCGTTCTCTTTCTTTATTAGTCCCAGGACTATGTTTCCCTTTGCTAGGACCTGTTTCAACCGTGCTGTTTCGCTGGAGCACTCCATGTCCGTACAGAAACTTTTCCATGAGTTTCTCTTCGCCCTGGTAATTTCACGCTTGTAGATCCACAGTAGATCCCTGTACTCGTCCCGACACGCTTCGCTTTCCGCGGTCTTTGCGAGCTTACACATTTCTTTTACCTGTCTTCTTTAGAAGACTCAGCTCATTGCTCCACCATGGCGGCTTTGCTTTTCCTCTGAATCTTCTTAGAGGGCAAGCTTTGTTATACGCAGTCATAAGCGTCCTTGTTAGGAATTCATTCGACTCACCCAGTTCCTCTACATTAGCAACCTCTTTGGGTTGTCCCAGTTTTGTTTCTACATGTTTCTGGAATTTAGTCCAGTTCGTTGACCTAGGGTTTCTAAAGGTTCCTCCCTTCTCTACCCTCTTTATGGGGATGCTGAAGCTGATATACGCTTGGTCGGAGAAGGATGGTCTATCAAGGACCATCCAATCATACCTTGATATATCACGCTCGGAGCTCAATCTAATATTCCGAACATTGCTGGATGTTGGACCAATGTATGTAGGGACATTTCCCCTGTTGTCTATCTGCAAATTAGTTTGCAGGATGTAACAAAATAGAGGTTCGCCTCTCTCGTTCGTATCTGCTCCTCCCCACGCATATTGGTGCGCATTTGCATCTGCACCTATGACCAACCGCCCTTTGCGCCCTTCCTCATATACTAGCCTTTTGCACTCCATCGGTGGAACCTCCGCAGCATGGGCCATGTAGCAGGACTCCAGGATAAATGGCTGCTTATTCTTTTGCTTTGCTCAAAAGAGGAGCCCTGTTAATATGTGGAAAATATCTGGTGGTAAAACCTTTTCGTAATCTTCACACATTAGGTACTATGATATCTTGAAAACAGTACTTAGAAATGCTACATATTTTGAACACCCTAATGAAAAAAGGATGAACTTCAAAATGGACACAGACAATTGTGCGCAGTCTTACAGGAATTTAATTTTGAAGCAACAACACCACAAGGCGGTCATTTGAAATATTGTCAAATAGTTAAATGGGATGAAATATGTACATACATACGTACATATGTGTTAAGCTAAGTCTAGTTGTCATATCAATGTTGTTATTGTATACATAATTTTGTTTACCCTTACTGTTTATGAAAATTGTTTGTTTTTACGGGACTTTTCCAAATTGTTATATTTTGGTTTCTTCTTTTGTTTTCTCGACCTCTTTGTAATTTTTGGTCATATTCCCAATCAGTCGATCATACATATCCATATAAGTAAGTCATATTTTGTTATTCATGTGTTCATATGTATGTATGTTCTGTGTAATTAACTATTGTTATTGTTTTGTCTTCAGCCTTGATGATGACTTCAGATTGAAGTCGAAATATCGACCAAAATTTAAATTTATGAATATAGTATAATTTTTTGGTCATATTCCCAATCAGTCGATCATACATATCCATATAAGTAAGTCATATTTTGTTATTCATGTATTCATATGTATGTATGTTCTGTGTAATTAACTATTGTTATTGTTTTTTCTTCAGCCTTGATGTGACTTCAGATTGAAGTCGAAATATCGACCAAAATTAAAATTTATGAATATAAAACAAACCAAAAGGAAGTTTTTATCATTAACTGCGGCCTTTCAGCTCAACTAATCTAACTAATATCAACGGATCATATATAAATGAAATATCTGTGCGTACATTCATCAGTTTTCGCTTAGAGGTAGTCCAGGATATAAAATCCCAGAAATACCTGTTAATGTTATATATTTACCGGTTAGTACACGTCAAATAAGCACTATAGTTCTTAGAGTTGTTGATCAAACTGGTAGCTTGGTTAATTTTCGTGGAGGGAACATATCAATAAGGCTGCATTTAAAACCTATCTAAAAATGATAATTTTTAATAAAAAAGCGACCACAGGCAGATTTTTTGAATAGTTTCCAATCAACCTCAAAAGTATTGGTTACAAAAACAAAAAATCTACACTCTAAAGAAGTAAAATCTCCTGTTCAACATAAACTTGATTTAGAAATTGATCGCACAAGAAAGTTTGGTATTGCAACATCAATGAAAAATTATGTATCACTTAACGAATTGATAGTAAAAATCTAAAAGATGCAGGGTGGTGTAACATGTAAACATGAATTAATCTTAATGCGAGCCAAAGAAGATGATGTTTTTATGATGTCAACTACACCATCAGAAAAGCTTTTATTAAAACTTTAAATATTACATGGAAAGTGCCACATGTTCAACTTTCAGGACTCGTATCGGTTAACTATGTTGAGAACAATTAATAGCAAGCAACCACGAAAACATTTCGTTTAGAAGTTTGGATGTTTACCATAACCCGTCTCTACAGGAAAGCACTAATATCTTATGGAATGTCAATTGGTTGGTGAAAATGGAAGACTTCGCTATATTATTTTGGGATTTCAAAATGAAAAAAAAATTACACATTGTGACTTATTGGATGTAAAGTTCACCTCACTTCTACTACATATCCATATGATGATCTTAATATTAAATTTTATGGAAATCGGTATGCTCTATTATATGACATGTATTTGAAATTTCAACAAATTTGCTATGGACGCATTTCCCAACCACTTTTATCACCTGATCAATTTGTTCAACATGCTCCAATAATTGTTTTAGATGTTACACATCAGAATGAATCCATAAAAAGCGGTCCCATCGATATTCGGATTGAGCTAAAGTTTCACAAGGCCGTATCTGCCAACACTGCTGCTATTGTGATAAAATGTATGAATATATTCCATTTACAAATGTTGTCAAAAACATTATTTAGAAAAAGAGTAGTAATTTTTTGAAACTACACACAAGTATATTACGCATCGCTAACCACGCCAAAATATGGAGACAAATATTAATAAAAAATTTAAAAATTTTAAATAAAAATTGTTTTTATTTATTTGAAAAAGGTTTATTTGAAAAAAGTAAGTATTTACATTGGAACAAGTTTCCCATGGATGAATCTGTCCATCGGCATGTATTTTGTGGTTTGTTGATATTCTCATGTACTTATATGGATCAGTATGTACATACAAACTTACAACCTAATAAAATGCCAAACAAAATATTCAATCTGCCCTTGCGGGTGCCCGGAAGGTCCGTTTTGCGGACGAGAAAAAAGGGGGGCGGTACTACAAGTGCCCATCGGCTCCTTTTGTAGACGAGAAAAAAGGGGGGCTGTGGGTGGGGGTTGGAGGTTGGGTGTTGGGGATTGGGGGTTGCGGTTGGAATTATGGGTTGTGGGTTGGTGATGGTGACTCTAGAATTTGTTTGTACGATATGGGTATCAAATGAAAAGTGTTAATGAGGATTTTAAAATGAAGTGGGCCTTAGTTCTATAGGTGGACGCCTTTTCGGAATATCGTTACAAAGGTGGGACCAGGGTTGACTCTAGAATGCTTTGTACAATATGGGTATCAAACGAAAGGTGCTAATAAGCATTTTAAAAGGGATGGGCCTTAGTTCTATGGGTGGACGCCTTTTCGGGATATTGCCGTAAACGTGGGCCAGGGGTGACTCTAGAATGTGTTTGTACATATGGGTATCAAATGAAAGGTGTTAATGAGTATTTTAAAAGGGCGTGGGCCTTAGTTCTATAGGTGGACGCCTTTTCGAGATATCGCCATAAAGGTGGACCAGGGTGACTCTAGAATGTGTTTGTACGATATGGGTATCAAACGAAAGGTGTTAATGAGTATTTTAAAAGGAGTGGGCCTTAGTTCTATAGGTGGACGCCTTTTCGGGATATCGCCATAAACGTGGACCAGGGGTGACTCTAGAATTTGTTTGTACGACATGGGTATCAAATGAAAGGTGTTAATGAGTATTTTAAAAGGGAGTGGGCCTATGTTCTATAGGAGGACGCCTTTTCGAGATATCGCCATAAAGGTGGACCAGGGGTGACTCTAGAATTTGTTTTGTACGATATGGGTATCAAATGAAAGGTGTTAATGAGTATTTTAAAAGGGAGTGGGCCTTAGATCTATAGGTGGACGCCTTTTCGAGATATCGCCATAAAGGTGGACCAGGGGTGACTCTAGAATTTTTTTGTACGATATGGGTATCAAATGAAAGGTGTTAATGAGTATTTTAAAAGGGAGTGGCCTTAGTTCTATAGGTGGACGCCTTTTCGAGATATCGCCATAAAGGTGGACTAGGGGTGACTCTAGAATGCGTTTGTACAATATGGGTATCAAACGAAAGGTGTTAATGAGTATTTTAAAAGGAGTGGGCCTTAGTTCTATGGGTGGACGCCTTTTCGAGATATCGCCATAAAGGTGGACCAGGGTGACTCTAGAAGTTTGTTTGTACGATATGGGTATCAAATGAAAGGTGTTAATGAGTATTTAAAAGGGAGTGGGCCTTAGTTCTATAGGTGGACGCCTTTTCGAGATATCGCCATAAAGGTGGGACCAGGGGTGACTCTAGAATTTTTTTGTACGATATGGGTATCAAATGAAAGGTGTTAATGAGTATTTTAAAAGGGAGTGGGCCTTAGATCTATAGGTGGACGCCTTTTCGAGATATCGCCATAAAGGTGGACCAGGGGTGACTCTAGAATTTTTTTGTACGATATGGGTATCAAATGAAAGGTGTTAATGAGTATTTTAAAAGGGAGTGGGCCTTAGTTCTATAGGTGGACGCCTTTTCGAGATATCGCCATAAACGTGGACCAGGGGTGACTCTAGAATGCGTTTGTACAATATGGTATCAAACGAAAGGTGTTATGAGTATTTTAAAAGGGAGTGGGCCTTAGTTCTATAGGTGGACGCCTTTTCGAGATATCGCCATAAAGGTGGACCAGGGGTGACTCTAGAGTATGTTTGTACGATATGGGTATCAAATGAAAGTGTTAATGAGTATTTTAAAAGGGAGTGGGCCTAGTTCTATAGGTGGACGCCTTTTCGAGATATCGCCATAAAGGTGGACCAGGGGTGACTCTAGAATTTGTTTGTACGATATGGGTATCAAATGAAAGTGTTAATGAGTATTTTAAAAGGGAGTGGGCCTTAGATCTATAGGTGGACGCCTTTTCGAGATATCGCCATAAAGGTGGACCAGGGGTGACTCTAGAATTTTTTTGTACGATATGGGTATCAAATGAAAGGTGTTAATGAGTATTTTAAAAGGGAGTGGGCCTTAGATCTATAGGTGGACGCCTTTTCGAGATATCGCCATAAACGTGGACCAGGGGTGACTCTAGAATGCGTTTGTACAATATGGTATCAAACGAAAGGTGTTGATGAGTATTTTAAAAGGGAGTGGGCCTTAGTTCTATGGGTGGACGCCTTTTCGAGATATCGCCATAAAGGTGGACCAGGGCTGACTCTAGAATTTGTTTGTACGATATGAGTATCAAATGAAAGGTGTTAATAAGTATTTTAAAAGGGAGTGGGCCTTAGTTCTATAGGTGGACGCCTTTTCGAGATATCGCCATAAAGGTGGACCAGGGGTGACTCTATAATGTGTTTGTACGATATGGGTATCAAATTAAATGTATTAATGAGGGTTTTAAAAGGGAGTGGTGGTAGTTGTATATGTGAAGGCGTTTTCGAGATATTGACCAAAATGTGGACCAGGGTGACCCAGAACATCATCTGTCGGGTACCGCTAATTTATTTATATATGTAGTACCACGAAAAGTTACCCTTCCAAGATTCCAAGGGCTTTTGATTTCGCCCTGCAAAACTTTTTCATTTTCTTCTACTTAATATGGTAGGTGTCACACCCATTTTACAAAGTTTTTTTCTAAAGTTATATTTTGCGTCAATAGACTAATCCAATTACCGTGTTTCATCCCCTTTTTCGTATTTGGTATATTATTATGGCATTTTTTTCATTTTTAGTAATTTTCGATATCGAAAAAGTGGGCGTGGTCATAGTCGGATTTCGGCCATTTTTTACATCAATATAAAGTGAGTTCAGATAAGTACGTGAACTAGTTTAGTAAAGATATATCGATTTTTGCTCAAGTTATCGTGTTAACGGCCGAGCGGAAGGACAGACGGTCGACTGTGTATAAAAACTGGGCGTGGCTTCAACCGATTTCGCCCTTTTTCACAGAAAACAGTTATCGTCCTAGAATCTAAGCCTCTACCAAATTTCACAAGGATTGGTAATGTTTTGTTCGACATATGGCATTAAAAGTATCCTAGACAAATTAAACGAAAAAGGGCGGAGCCTACGCCCATTTTGAAAATTTCTTTTATTTTTGTATTTTGTTGCACCATATCATTACTGGAGTTGAATGTTGACATAATTTACTTATATACAGTAAAGATATTAAACTGTTAAAATTTGACTTTTTAAAAAACATTTTTTTTAAAAGTGGTGCGTGTCTTCATCCGATTTGTAAATTTTATTAAGCACATATATAGTATGAGAGTAACGTTCCTGCTAAAACTTAATCATGATATCTTCAACGACTGCAAATTACAGCTTGCAACTTCTAAATTACCTTCTTTTAAAAGTGGGCGGTGCCACGCCCATGTCAAAATTTTTACTAGTTTTCTATTCTGCGTCATAAGTTCAACTCCCTACCAAGTTTCATCGCTTTATCCGTATTGGTAATGAATTATCGCACTTTTTCGTTTTTCGAAATTTTCGATATCGAAAAAGTGGGCGTGGTTATTGTCCGATATCGTTCATTTAAATAGCGATCTGAGATGAGTGCCCAGGAACCTACAGTACCAAATTTCATCAAGATACCTCAAAATTTACTCAAGTTATCGTGTTAACGGACGGACGGACGGACGGACATGGCTCAATCAAATTTTTTTTCGATCCTGATGATTTTGATATATGGAAGTCTATATACTATCTCGATTCCTTTATACTGTACAACCAACCGTTATCCAATCAAAGTTAATATACTTACTACTCTGTGTGCTGCCCTGACTCAACTGAGTATAAAAATGGAGACCGATGCAGATGAGTATAACGTGCTACTGTAGAGTACAGATTTAATTGCCAGCACCAGCAGCGTGCGATCCAGAACTACTAATAGGAACATTTATGTGGAGCATAGCGCCTAGCAGTCAATTTCAGCCAGTGATCAACTCTAAAAGCAGTCTTCGCAGCCTGACCAATGCAGCTAAGTGTATTTCCTTAACTTCCTGTACACCCTTTCCTATAACATCCCAGCTAAGATATCAATTGATTCACTTTGGTTGTTATAGCTGCATGTCGCTGTGTGTTGTCCACACCGAGAGTATATTAACGTTTGAATTGGATAAACGGTTGGTTGTACAGGTATAAGGAATCGAGATAGATATAGACTTCCATATATCAAAATCATCAGTATCGAAAAAAAATTGATTGAGCCATGTCCGTCCGTCCGTCCGTTAGAACGATAACTTGAGTAATATTGAGATATCTTCACCAAATTTGGTACACTGAGCTTATCTGGACCAGAATAGATTGGTATTGAAAATGAGCGAAATCGGATGATAAACCCACGCCCACTTTTTATATATCAAAATTTGTAAAACACAAAAAACTGATAATTTAGTAAATAATACACCTAGAATGTTGAAATTTGACATGTGGGACTGATATGAGACTCTTGATAAAAATTTGGAAAAATTTTTTAAATGGGCGTGGCACCGCCCACTTGTGATAAAATCAATTTTACAAATATATTAATCATAAATCAAAAATCGTTTAAACCTATCGTAACAAAATTCGGCAGAGAGGTTTGCCTTTACTATAAGGAATGCTTTGAAGAAAAAATTAACGAAATCGGTTAAGGGACACGCCCACTTTTATATAAAAGATTTTTAAAAGGTCGTGGACGAATAAAATAAGCTAATCTTTGCAAAAAAGAGCTTTATATCAATGGTATTTCATTTCCCAAGTGGATTTATAACATAAATAGGAAAAACTTCAAATTTAAAAAATGGGCAGTGGCACCGCCCCTTTTATGACTAAGCAATTTCTATGTTTCGGGAGCCATAACTCGAAGAAAAATTAACGGATCGTAATAAAAATTGGGTACACAAATTTCCCTATAGCAGGAAATATTTCTAGGAAAAATGGACGAGATCGGTTAAAGATCACGCCCACTTTTATATAAAAGATTTTTAAAAGAGTCGTAGACGAAAATAATAAGCTATATCTTAGCGAAAAAAGAGCTTTGTGTCAATAGAATTTTACTTTCTAAATTGAATTATAACATTAAATTGGAAAACACTAAAATTTTTGAAAAATGGGTGTGGCACCGCCCCTTTTATGACTAAGCAATTTTCTATGTTTCGGGAGCCATAACTCGAAGAAAAATTAACATATCGTAATGAAATTGTGTACACATATTTTCCTTATAGCAGAAAATATTTCTAGTAAAAATGGACGGGATCTGTTAAAGACCACGGCAACTAGATATAAAACAAGTTAAAAGGGTCGTAGACTAGAATAATAAGCTATAACTTAGCAAAAATAGTTTTGAATCAATGATATTTCACTTATAAGTTTTATTGTAAGAGGAAATGAGGAAACATTTTTTTAAACGGGCGGTGCCACGTGTTATGTAGAAAAGTAATTTATCTGAAATGAAATGTACAATTGAAGCTCACGCTGAGTATATAATGTTCGGTTACACCCGAACTTAGACACCTTTACTTGTTATACTCAGCTTAGCAGAGGTCACATGAGTATATTACACTCTAATCCGTAACGCGAAGACTATCGAGATACCCCGATATAGATTATCCTATATATCAAAATGACGTGGTGAAAAAGAAATTCATTTAGCCATGTCCGTCCGTCTGTCCGTCTGTCCGTCCGCCTTTAAACACGATAACTTGCGTAAATTTTGAGGTATCTTGATGAAATTTAGTATGTAGGTTCCTGGATGCTCATCTCAGATCGTTATTTAAAATGAACAAAATCGGACAACAACCACGCCCACTTTTTCGATATCGAATATTTCGAAAAACCGAAAAAGAAGGTAATTTAAAAGTTTTGCAAGCCGTATTTTGGCAATCGTTGAAGATATCATGATGAAATTTGGTAAGCATTTTACTCCTATTACTATATGTGTGCTAATAAAAATTAGCTAAATCGGATGACGAACACGCCCACTTTAAAAAAAAATTTTTTTTTAAGTCAAATTTTAACAAAAAATGTAATATCTTTACAGTATAAAAGTAAATTGTGTCAACATTCGACTCCAGTTATGATATGGTGCAACAAAACACAAAGATAAAAGAAAATTTCAAAATGGGCGTAACTCCGCCCTTTTTCATTTAATTCGTCTAGAATACTTTTAATGCCATAAGTCGAACAAAAATTTACCAATCCTTGTGAAATTTAGTAGGGACATAGATTCTATGACGATAATTGTTTTCTGTGAAAATGGGCGAAATCGGTTGAAGCCACGCCCAGTTTTTATACACAGTCGACCGCCTGTCCTTCCGCTCGGCCTTTAACATGATAACTTGCGCAAAAACGATATATCTTAACCAAACTTAGTTCACGTACTTACCTGAAGTCACTTTATCTTGGTATATAATATGGCCGAAATCCGACTATGGCCACGCCCACTTTTCCGATATCGAAAGTTACGAAAAATGAAAAAATGCCACAATTCTGTACCAAATATGAAAAAGAGATGAAACATGGTAATTGGATCGGTTTATTGACTTTGTAAAATGGGTGTGACACCTACCATATTAAGTAGAAGAAAATGAAAAGTTCTGCAGGGCGAAATCAAAAGCCCTTGGAATCTGGCAGGAATACTGTTCGTGGTATGACATATATAAATTAATTAGCGGTATCGGACAGAAGATGTTCTGGGTCACCCTGGTCCACATTTTGGTCGATATCTCGAAAACGCCTTCACATATACAACTAAGGGCTACTCTCTTTTAAAAACCCTCATTATACT
>JARSSU010048560.1:0-78714 GCA_029619165.1 Eurosta solidaginis | reverse complement strand
AAGTAAGGAAGGCTAAGTTCGGGTGCAACCGAACATTACATACTCAGTTGAGAGCTATGGAGACAAAATAAGGGAAATCACCATGTAGGAAAAATGGACCTAGGGTAACCCTGGAATGTGGTTGTATGACATGTGTATCAAATGGAAGGTATTAAAGAGTATTTTAAGAGAGAGTAGGCCATAGTTCTATTGATGGACGCCATTTAGGGATATCGCCATAAAGGTGGACCAGGGCTGACTCTAGAATTTGTTTGTACGATATGGGTATCAAATGAAAGGTGTTACTGAGCATTTTAAGAGGGAGTGGGCCTTAGGTCTATCGGTGGACGCCTTTTCGAGATATCGCCATTAAGGTGGACTAGGGGTGACTCTAGAATGTGTTTGTACGATATGGGGTATCAAATGAAAGGTGGTAATGAGTATTTTAAAAGGGAATGGGCTTTAGTTCTATAGGTGAACGCCTTTTCGAGAAATCGCCATAAAGGTGGACCAGGGGTGACTCTAGAATATGTTTGTACGATATGGGTATCGAATGAAAGCTGTTAATGAGTATTTTGAAAAGGAGTGATCTTAGTTCCATAGGTCGACGCCGTTCGAGATTGCGCCATATCAAACGAAAGGTGTTACTGAGCATTTTAGAGGGAGTGGGCATGAGGTCTATAGGTGGACGCCTTTTCGAGATATCGTCATTAGGGTGGGCCAGGGGTGACTCTAGAATGTGTTTGTACGATATGGGTATCAAACGAAAGGTGTTACTGAGCATTTTAAGAGGGAGTGGGCATTAGGTCTATAGGTGGACGCCTTTTCGAGAAATCGCCATTAGGGTGGGCCAGGGGTGACTCTAGAATGTTTGTACGATATGGGTATCAAACGAAAGGTGTTACTGAGCATTTTAAGAGGGAGTGGGCATTAGGTCTATAGGTGGACGCCTTTCGAGATATCGCCATTAGGGTGGCCAGAGGTGACTCTAGAATGTGTTTGTACGATATGGGTATCAAATGAAAGGTGGTAATGAGTATTTTAAAAGGGAGTAATCCTTAGTTCAATAGGTGGACGCCTTTTCGAGATATCGCCATAAAGGTGGACCAAGGGTGACTCTAGAATGTTTGTACGATATGGGTATCAAACGAAAGGTGTTACTGAGCATTCAAGAGAGAGTGGGCATTAGGTCTATAGGTGGACGCCTTCGAGATATCGCCATTAAGGTGGGCCAGGGGTGACTCTAGAATGTTTGTACGATATGGGTATGAAACGAAAGGTGTTACTGAGCATTTAAGAGGGAGTGGACATTAGGTCTATAGGTGGACGCCTTTCGAGATATCGCCATTAGGGTGGGCCAGGGGTGACTCTAGAATGTTTGTACGATATGGGTATCAAAACGAAAGGTGTTACTGAGCATTTTAAGAGGGAGTGGACATTAGGTTATAGGTGGACGCCTTTTCGAGATACCGCCATTAGGGTGGGCCAGGGTGACTCTAGAATGTTTGTACGATATGGGTATCAAACGAAAGGTGTTACTGAGCATTTAATAGGGAGTGGGCTTAGGTCTATAGGTGGACGCCTTTTCGAGATATCGCATTAGGGTGGGCCAGGGGTGACTCTAGAATGTTGTACGATATGGGATCAAACGAAAGGTGTTACTGAGCATTTAATAGGGAGTGGCATTAGGTCTATAGGTGGACGCCTTTTCGAGATATCGCCATTAGGGTGGGCCAGGGGTGACTCTAGAATGTGTTTGTACGATATGGATATCAAATTAAAGGTATTAATGAGGGTTTAAAAGCGAGTGGCACTTAGATGTATATGTGAAGGCGTTCTCGGGAAATCGACCAAAATGTGGACCAGGTGATCCAGAAAATCATCTGTCGGGTACTGCTAATTATTTATATATGGAATACCACTAACAGTATTCTGCCAAGATTCCAAGGGCTAGTTATTTCCGACTATGTAGAACTTCTATTTTCTTCTACTTCAATATGTAGGTGTCACACCATTTTACAAAGTTTTTCCAAAGTTATATTTGCGTCAAATAACCAATCCAGTTACAATGTTATCCCTTTTTCGTATTGTGGTATAGAATTATGGCATTTTTTATTTTTCGTAATTTTCGATATCGATAAAGTGGGCGTGTTATGTCGGATTTCGGCCATTTTATATCGAGATAAAGTGATTCAGATAAGTACGTGTGCTAAGTTTAGTAAAGATATATCGATTTTGCTCAAGTTATTGTGTAACGGCGACGGAAGGACAGACGGTGGACGTGTATAAAAACTGGGCGTGTGCATTCAACGATTTCGCCTGTTTCACAGAAAACAGTAGCGTCCTAGGAGCCAAGCCTCTACCAAATTTCACAAGGATTGGTTAATTTTTGTTCGACTTATGGATTAAAAGCTATCCTAGACAAATTAAATGAAAAAGGGCGGAGTCCACGCGATTTGATAATTTCTTATCTTTTGTGATTTGGTGCACCATATCACTTACTGGAGGTGAATGCTGACATGAATTATCTTAGTATACTGTAAAGATATTAACTCTTTTTTTAAAAATTTGAATTAAAAAAATTTTTTTTTAAAAAGTGGGCGTGGTCGTTCTCGATTTGCTAATTTTATTAAGCAGATAAAGTAATAGGGTAATGTTCCTGCCAAATTTCATCATGATATCTTAACGACTGCCAAATTACAGCTTGCAAAACTTTTAAATTACCTCTTTTAAAAGTGGGCGGTGCCACGCCCATTGTCCAAAATTTTACTAATTTTCTATTCTGCGTCATAAGTTCAACTCATCTACCAAGTTTCATCGCTTTATCGCGTCTTGTAATGAATTATCGCACTTTTCGGTTTTTTCGAAATTTTCGATATCATTTTTTTTCGTTTTTGGTAATTTTCGATATCGAAAAAGTGGGCGTGGTCATAGTCGGATTTCGGCCATTTTTTATACCAATACAAAGTTAGTTCAGATAAGTACGTGAACTGAGTTTAGTAAAGATATATCGATTTTTGCTCAAGTTATCGTGTTAACGGCCGAGCGGAAGGACAGACGGTAAAAACTGGGCGTGGCTTCAACATATTTCGCCCTTTTTCACAGAAATAAGTTATTGTCCCAGAATCCAAGCCCCTACCAAATTTCACAAGGATTGGTAAATTTTTGTTCGACTTATGGCATTAAAAGTATCCTAGACAAATTAATTGAAAAAGGGCGGAGCCACGTCCATTTTGAAATTTTCTTTTATTTTTGCATTTTGTTTCACCATATCATTACTGGAGTTGAATGTTGACATAATTTACTTATATACTGTAAAGATATTAAATTTTTTGTTAAAATTTGACTTTAAAAAAAATTTTTTTTTAAAGTGGGCGTGGTCGTTCTCCGATTTTGTTATTTTTTATTAAGCATACATATAGTAATAGGAGTAACGTTCCTGCCAAATTTCATCATGATATCTTCAACGACTGCCAAATTACAGCTTGCAAAAGTTTTAAATTACCTTCTTTTAAAAGTGGGCGGTGCCACGCCCATTGTCCAAAAATTTTACTAATTTTCTATTCTGCGTCATCAGTTCAACTCACCTACCAAGTTTCTTCGCTTTATCCATCTTTGGTAATGAATTATCGCACTCTTTCGGTTTTTTGGAATTTTCGATATCGAAAAAGTGGGCGTGGTTATAGTCCGATATTGTTCATTTTAAATAGCGATCTGAGATGAGTGCTCAGGAACCTACATACCCAATTTCATCAATATACTTCAAAATTTACTCAAGTTATCGTGTTAACGGACAGACGGACGGACGGACATGGCTCAATCAAATTTTTTTTCGATCCTGATGATTTTGATATATGGAAATCTATATCTATCTCGATTCCTTTATACCTGTACAATAGGGCGGGTCGATTTAAAAATCGCTCATTGCTCTGTGAAAATCGTATTCTAGGGATCAAAATAAGAAACTTTGCCAAAGGAACCATACCTCTAAAATGAATTCTGATGCCTTGAGCCGAACTTTTGGGTAGGGGCAATTTCAATTCTACCTGATGTGTCTTGTGGTGGCTTAAAAAAACAACACAAGCAATTTTACGATCTGCAATTGTGTCACAGTGATACCTTCATTTTTTAAAACGGTTGAATAAAAAAACCCTCACAACTATGTTTACGACATGCAAATGCATCACAGTGATGCCTTGGTTTTAAAAGGGGGTTGTAAAAACGCTAATTTCTAATAATTTTTTTTTAATTTCTTTTCTATTACTAAGTTAAGTTCATTTTTTCATTTACATATGTTCTGACTAAATAAATTTCTAAAGAGAAAAATAAACTCCAAAAAGAAAAAACATAGGCATTTCAAAGTGGGATTTTTCAAAATTTGCCCCTACGACCCAAAGGGGGCGACATCAGAATTCGTTTTAGAGGTATGGTTCCTTCGGCAAAGTTTCTTATTTTGATCCCTAGAATATGATTTTCACAGAGCAATGGGCGATTTTTTTGCATCCCCACAAATCGACCCGGCCTACTGTACAACCAACCGTTATCCAATCAAAGTTAATATACTCTGTGAGCTCTGCTCAACTGAGTATAAAAACGGAACTCTGCTGGAGGTATAGATAGGGTAACCTATAAAATGCTTCAAGCCTTACCAGAACAATCGTTAAATAATATACGTACTGTACTTAATCAAGCATTTCTTTCAAATCAAATTCCAGATAGATGGCGAGACATAAAAGTAGTTTCTATACCAAAAAAGGACAAAGATCTAAACATTTACACAAATTTTAGACCAATTGCGCTCATTTCTGTATTTCTCAAATCTACAAATCTTGTCATTATGGACAGATTATCTACTTTTATTGAAGAAACTCATCTAATTCCAGCTCGTTCTTTTGCATATAGGAGAAATAAATCGGCAACAGTCTGTATCAATTATGTACTTCACAAAGTTGCAATGTTAAAAAATAAAGGACTTAAAGTCATACTGTGTTCGACAGATATTAACAATGCATATAACTGTGTTAGTTTACTTCAGTTAAAATCAATAATGACGCAGGTAGGAATTCATAACACCTATATAGAATCGATTACAAACTTTCTAGCATTAAGAAAACTTCAATTGGGTAAAGACTCAATAGAAATTCATGATGGACTACCTCAAGGCAGCTGCCATTCTCCAATACTTTTTAATTTATGTACAAAAAAAAGTACACTCCATAGAAGATGCAAAATACTCTCTAGGAATCCCGCTCCTCTGGGCTATCTGAGAGATGATGGTGGGAGCTGGTCGATGAGTAGCGAGGAGTCCCTAAGGCTTTTACTGGACAATCATTTTCCGGATGTCCCGGATGTCCCAGTTGCGGAGGGATCTTCGCCTGCATGGTGGCGGTCGTTGGCCATGCAGAAGTGCCTGCCATTCCAATACGGGAAAGTCAAATAACCTGGGCTATAGGGTCTTTCAAGCCCTATAAGTCTCCGGGCCCGGATGGAATCATTCCTGCGCTACTTCAAAAGTCTTTGGGGATTTCCTGCCCCTGGTTGGCCATCATCTATACTAACTGCCTCAGGCTTAACTATATCCCGAAGTCTTGGCACACGGTTAGGGTTATTTTCATTCCGAAGGCCGGCAGAAGCTCTCATGCATCACCTAAGGATTTCCGGCCAATCAGTCTCTCGTCGTTTCTTCTTAAGACGTTTGAGCGGTTTATTGACCTGTACCTACGGGAAAGGATACTTCGGGGGTTACTGTCGGCTTCACAGCATGCGTGCTGCAAGGGCAGATCGATGGAAACGGCTCTCCATTAGATTGTAAAGAAAATAGAGTGGTCCCTATAACACAAATAGTATGCTCTGGGTGCCTTTATAGACATCGAGGGGGCTTTTAACAATGTCTTACCGGGGGCAATCGAAAGAGCTCTGGTGGGTTTAGGAGTCGGGGCGGCTCTGGTTGAATTTATTAGCAAACTTCTATGCGGCAGAATTGTCGCAGCGGAGTGTGGAGGGGCCTTAATTAAGAGGAAGGTGTGTGTGCAGGGGCACGCCACAGGGGGGTGTCCTGTCTCCTCTCCTCTGGGTTGTGGTAGTCAACGAGCTTCTTGTGGAGCTGGAAGCCAATGGTTGTCGGGTGGTTGCCTATGCAGATGACCTCGCTATCCTAGTCAGAGGCAAATTTCTTGGCACCGTGCGCGATATTCTGCAGGGCTACATGGATACTGTGGCTAGGTGGGCTGAATCATGTGGATTGGCGGTCAACACGGGAAAAACTGAATTGGTTCTTTTCACAAGGAGATATAAGATGCCCGATTTCAGAACTCCCTCAATTGGAGGGGTGCCGTTGGTACTTTCTGATAGGGTTAAATATTTGGACAAGAAACTGTCCTGGAGACCCAATGTGGAAGATCGGGCCATGAAGGCCGCCATTGCCTTGTACTGCTGCAGAGGGGCTATCGGAAGGAGATGGGGACTCTCGCCAGGAGTAGTACACTGGCTTTATGAGATGGTGGTCAAACCGATTCTGCTATATGGGGTGCTGGTATGGTGGAAAGCACTGGATACGGCGAGCACCTCCAAAATGTTAGTGTCAGTGCAACGGACGGCGCTGATCGGTATCAGTGGCGCTCTCAGAACAACACCTACCTTGGCACTGAACGTCATGCTGAACATATACCCAGTAGATATTGCGGGAAAGGCGGCCGCGGCAAGGTCGTTGGTCAGGCTTTGTGATATGGGATATGGGCTTTCTGACCGGGGACACTCTAGCCTTCTTACCAGTTTCGACTTTATCCCGGACAGAACGGACTATTGTATGCCGATACAACCTTCACCCCAGTCATTCCACCGAGAGAGGAGTGGGCAAGAGGAATTATCTGGGACATGGGACCGGTTAACAGGTTCACGGATGGGTCGAAGCTGGATGGAAATGTTGGTGGGGGTCTTTTGTCAAGAGCTAAATGTAAACCGCAAGTTTAAGTTGGCTGTTCGCTGCAGTGTATTCCAAGCGGAAGTTGCTGCGATTAAGGATGTGGTGGATGGAATGCTATCCAGTGCTACTACGGTTAGGGAATTTAACATATACTCTGATAGCCAAGCGGCTATCAAGGCCTTGAGCCCAACTACAGTGCGATCGAGGGTGGTCTGGGAGTCCCTGACCTCGCTTGCGATTGCATCGAATTATTTTACAATTAAGATTATCTGGGTCCCGGGCCATAGTGATATCCCGGGTAACTGTCAAGCGGATCTCTTAGCCCGCATCGATACAACTGAACCGGATGAAGATGGCTGTAGGGATTTCGGGATCCCGCTGGCCAACTCTGAATTGCTCCTCTATAGCTGGGCCCCGAGTCAGCTCAGCAAACGATGGGTGGACACCACGTTTTGCAGGGTAGTGAAATCTTGTATTTTAAAATAATACGATTGATAATTTATTTTAAGATGTTATTGTCGCTGTCGATTATTTTTCGACTTTTCTCTTTGATGTTCACCGGAAGAAGAAGGAACCAGAGCAAAAGCGAAGTTGGCTGCATTTCCGCCAGCAAGTGACATTTACCATATGTCACAAATGCATGGTATAATAAGCATGGTATAATAAAAGGGTGACATGACAGAATAAATATAAGGACATTACATCTCGGCCAATCTGACTTATTGATTGACCTCAGTCAGTTTACAATTCATTCAGGTGGTGTGGCCTTAAGCTGTTGATGACTGTGGAGATTCGGTTACAATATTAGTTGGCAAGCACAACTTTCGAATTTTAATGGCTTCAACAACGCCGTCGTGCGGGAAATGTGTCAGTTGGCAATTTTCTATATCTCTTATAACATAGCGGTCGTTGGGCAACACTTTATGTATAACGTATGGACCCCTATATCTCTGAATAAGTTTCTTGTTAGTTCCTACCGTTGTGTCTACATGTTTTATTACAACAAAATCTTCTATCGAATATGACTTGGCAGGTACAGTGTTTTAAGAAGTACTGATGATTGTACTCTTGCGGTCGTTCTATATTTCCTAGTGCGCGCTGTCGGATTCCATCAAGGTTCCTAGTAGTTTCAGTGGACAGCTTATCTTCTAAAAGTTCCGTAAACTCATCGACAATACATCCCCGTTGGGTTACCCCAAAGAGCAGTTCACTTGGTGCAAGCTTCGTTGTGGAGTGGACACTGTTGTTCATGGCATATTCTATCTGGGACAAATGTGAAGTTCGGTGGACTCAGTAAGATTCACCCTCTCGACCTGACCATTGGCTTGTGGCGATGCCACTGCTACCTTCACATGGCCTATGTTCCTCTTCAGTAGATAGTCACTAAATTCGAGAGAGGTGAAGCAAGTACCTCGATCGGTTATGACACGCCTGGGGCGGCTATAATAACTGAAGTATTTATCTGGAGAACAACACACTTCTTTAGTACTAGTAGAATTTACGGGGTACAACCTGACAAACTTCGTGAAAGCATCGATAACAACGAGTATGTGCTTGCGTTTCGACTTAATTGCCGGCAGGGGTCAAAGTGGTCCAAATCAAGAGTGTCAAAAGGTATAGGCTTTTTTGGGTATATTAAACATATTATGCTCATTAGAACGAGCTGGTGCAGAGTACAAAATGCATTTTATACAATTTTGTATGAATTTGTTTATTTTATCTTTCATGTTTTCGAACCAATAAGTTTTACGTATCTGCACTTTTGATCGGGCGGGGATCGAACGAAGAAAATGCCGGTACGAACTCATGGCAGATTTGATACCAAAAGAAATAAAAACCAACGAATTAGAATAGTGATAAAAATGTATTTAATAGGATAAATACAAAGGTATACAAGCAAAGTAAGTATATAGATTTATAGGTACAATAGAAAGTTGATCCGATAGAAAAACTTATAGTTTACCTGTAAGAAGCGATGGTGGCTGGATGCGATTCCGATCTTATTATCAAAAGCCTCCTCGTTCCAGCCAATCATTAGTTACTTCTCTCTTACGCCCCGATTCTAGTGTGGTAACAACATTCTTCCCCATGGTAACGAAATCATGCGGCAACTTTTACACCCTTTTGGTATTCTACCTGCGAAAATAGCCGGATAATTTTTTACCCACAAAAGTAGGTGGTTACATCGAAATAACCACACAACAGCTGTTGTTTAGAAAAAGGCAAAACTGAAAACTAAAGAATTGTAAGCGCAAATAAGTAAAGATAATAGTAAACAAGTAAGGAAGGCTAAGTTCGGGTGTAACCGAACATTACATACTCAGTTGAGAGCTATGGAGACAAAATAAGGGAAAATCACCATGTAGGAAAATGAACCTCGGGTAACCCTGGAATGTGTTTGTATGACATGCATATCAAATGGCAGGTATTAAAGAGTATTTTAAGAGGGAGTGGGCCATAGTTCTATAGGTGGACACCTTTTCGAGGTATGCCATAAAGGTGGACCAGGGGTGACTCTAGAATTTGTTTGTACGATATGGGTATCAAATGAAAGGTGTTAATGAGTATTTTAAAAGGGAGTGGGACTTAGTTCTATAGGTGGACGCCTTTTCGGGATATCGTTATAAAGGTGGACCAGGGGTGACTCTAGAATGCGTTTGTACAATAGCGGTATCAAACGAAAGGTGTTAATAAGTGTTTTAAAAGGGAGTGGGCCTTAGTTCTATGGGTTGACGCCTTTTCGAGATATTGCCATAAAGGTGGACCAGGGGTGACTCTGGAATTTGTTTGTACGATATGGGTATCAAATGAAAGGTGTTAATGAGTATTTTAAAAGGGAGTGGGCCTCAGTTCTATAGGTGGACGCCTTTTCGGGATATCGTTATAAAGGTGGACCAGGGGTGACTCTAGAATTAGTTTGTACGATATGGGTACCAAATAAAAGGTGTTAATGATTATTTTAAAAGGGGGTGGGCCTTAGTTCTATGGGTGGACGCCTTTTCGAGATATTGCCATAAAGGTGGACCAGGGGTGACTCTAGAATTAATTTGTACGATATGGGTATAAAATGAAAGGTGTTAGTGAGTATTTTAAAAGTGGGTGGGCCTTAGTTCTATGAGTGGACGCTTTTTGGAGATATCGCCATAAAGGTGGACCAGGGATGTCTCTAGAATGCGTTTGTACAATATGGGTATCAAACGAAAGGTGTTAATGAGTATTTTAAAAGGGAGTGGGCCTTAGTTCTATAGGTGGGCGCCTTTTCGAGATATCGCCATAAAGGTGGACCAGGGGTGACTCTAGAATTAATTTGTACGATATGGGTATCAAATGAAAGGTGTTAATGAGTATTTTAAAAGTGGGTGGGCCTTAGTTCTATGGGTGGACGCCTTTTCGAGATAATGCTATAAAGGTGGACCAGGGATGACTCTAGAATTTGTTTGTACGATATGGATATCAAATGAAAGATGTTAATGAGTATTTTAAAAGGGAGTGGGCCTTAGTTCTATAGGTGGACGCCTTTTCGAGATATCGCCATAAAGGTGGACCAGGGGTGACTTTAGAATTTTTTTACGATATGGGTATCAAATGAAAGGTGTTAACGAGTATTTTAAAAGGGAGTGGGCCTTAATTCTATAGGTGGACGCCTTTTCGGGATATAGTTATAAAGGTGGACCAGGGTTGACTCTAGAATGCGTTTGTACATTATGGGTATCAAACGAAAGGTGATAATAAGTATTTTAAAAGGGAGTGGGCCTTAGTTCTATAGGTGGACGCCTTTTCGATATATCGCCATAAAGGTGGACCAGGGGTGACTCTATAATGTGTTTGTACAATATGGGTGTCAAATTAAAGGTATTAATAAGAATTTTAAAAGGGAGTGGTGGTAGTTGTATATGTGAAGGCGTTTTCGAGATATCGACCAAAATGTGGACCAGGGTGACCCAGAACATCATCTGTCAGGTTCCGCTAATTTATTTATATATGTAATACCACGAACAGTAATCCTGCCATGATTCCAAGGGCTTTTGATTTCGCCCTGCAGAACTTTTTCATTTTCTTTTACTTAATATGGTAGGTGTCACACCCATTTTACCAAGTTTTTTTCTAAAGTTATATTTTGCGTCAATAAACCAATCCAATTACCATGTTTCAACCCTTTTTTCGTATTTGGTATAGAACTATGGCACTTTTTTCATTTTTCGTAATTTTCGATATCGAGAAAGTGGGCGTGGTCATAGTCAGATTTCGGCCATTTTTTATACCAATAGAAAGTGAGTTCAGATAATTATGTGAACTGAGTTTAGTAAAGATATATCGATTTTTGCTCAAGTTATCGTGTTAATGGCCGAGCGGAAGGACAGACGGTCGACTGTGTATAAAAACTGGGCGTGGCTTCAACCGATTTCGCCCTTTTTCACAGAAAACAGTTATCGTCCTAGAATCTAAGCCGCTACCAAATTTCACAAGGATTGGTAAATTTTTGTTCGACTTATGGCATTAAATGTATCCTAGACAAATCAAATGAAAAAGGGCGGAGCCACGCCCATTTTGAAATTTTCTTTTATTTTTGTATTTTGTTGCACCATATCATTACTGGAGTTGAATGTTGACATAATTTACTTATACACTGTAAAGATATTAAATTTTTTGCAAAAATTTCACTTAAAAAAAAATTTTTTAAAAGTGGGCGTGGTCGTTCTCCGATTTTGCTAATTTTTATTAAGCATACATATAGTAATAGGAGTAACGTTCCTGCCAAATTTCATCATGATATCTTTAACGACTGCCAAATTACAGCTTGCAAAACTTCTAAATTACCTTCTTTTAAAAGTGGGCGGTGCCACGCCCATTGTCCAAAATTTTACTTATTTTCTATTCTGCGTCATAAGTTCAACGCACCTACCAAGTTTCATCGCTTTATCCCTCTTTGGTAATGAATTATCGCAATTTTTCGATTTTTCGAAATTTTCGATATCGAAAAAGTGGGCGTGGTTATAGTCCGATATCGTTCATTTTAAATAGCGATCTGAGATGAGCGCCCAGGAATCTACATACCAAATTTCGTCAAGATATCTCAAAATTTACTCAAGTTATCGTGTTAATGAACGGACGGACGGACATGGCTCAATCAAATTTTTTTTCGATACTGATTATTTTGATATATGGAAGTCTATATCTATCTCGATTTCTTTATACCTGTACAACCAACCGTTATCCAATCAAAGTTAATATACTCTGTGAGCTCTGCTCAACAGAGTATAAAAAGTGTTGCCTCTTGCTATACATATTTGTTTACATTATTATTTTCCAGAATAAATTACAATATACCTATGTATGTAGAAATTTATCATGCATAATATGCATATACATACACATCGTCCCATTTATTCGTTAACCTCGTATCTACAAGTGAAACATTTTCGGTAAAGCGAATACCACACCATGTTTACATTTGGGACCAAATTCATCGAAAAAAACGACCAATTTTTTGTTTTATTTTATTAGTATAAAATACAAAATTGTATGATGTTTGTATATAAAATTTTACTAAACATAGTGAAGACTTTCCTTTATTCAAGCTGAGCAAATAAATATATGTGCATGCAACCAAAAATGGTACTATATTTTGACATAGGATAAGTCTATGTCTTTCACCAACCAAACGTTGTGAACCTAGTTTTGGTCACAAAGATCTTGGTTCCAGCATTATGTTGTTGATTGCAATGAAATAAAATATATAGTGCAGTTAGGTTTTAGTAAGAAACGGTTCAAAATTTGCGTTCTGGTGTGGCCGAACTATGTATGTGGAAAACTCAGTAAATCATAAATGAAACTAGGCAATTTTGTTAGCGCTATTTTTATACTCAGTTGAGCAGAGCTCACAGAGTATATTAAGTTTGATTGGATAACGGTTGGTTGTACATATATAAAGGAATCGAGATAGATATAGACTTCCATATATCAAAATAATCAGGATCGAAAAAAATTTGATTGAGCCATGTCGTCCGTCCGTCCGTCCGTCCGTCCGTTAACACGATAACTTGAGTAAATTTTGAGGTATCTTGATGAAATTTGGTATGTAGGTTCCTGAGCACTCATCTCAGATCGCTATTTAAAATGAACGATATCGGACTATAACCACGCCTACTTTTTCGATATCGAAAATTTCGAAAAACCGAAAAAGTGCGATAATTCATTATAAAAGACAGATAAAGCGACGAAAACTTGGTAGATGAGTTGAACTTATGACGCAGAATAGAAAATTAGTAAAATTTTGGACAATGGGCGTGGCACCGCCCACTTTTAAAAGAAGGTAATTTAAAACTTTTGCAAGCTGTAATTTGGTAGTCGTTGAAGATATCATGATGAATTTGGCAGGAACGTTACTCCTATTACTATATGTACGCTTAATAAAAATAGCAAAATCGGAGAAGGACCCCGCCCACTTTAAAAAAAAATTTTTTAAAGTAAAATTTTAACAAAAAATTTAATATCTTTACAGTATATAAGTAAATTATGTCAACATTCAACTCCAGTAATGATGTGGTGCAACAAAATACAAAAATAAAAGATAATTTCAAAATGGGCGTGGCTCCGCCCTTTTTCATTTAATTTGTCTAGGATACTTTTAACGCCATAAGTCGAACAAAAATCAACCAATCCTTTTGAAATTTGTAGGGGCATAGATTTTATGACGTTAATGTTTTCTGTGAAAATGGGCGGAATCGGTTGATGCCACGCCCAGTTTTTATACACAGTCTTCCGTCTGTCCTTCCGCATGGCCGTTAACACGATAACTTGAGCAAAAATCGACATATCTTTAATGAACTTAGTTCACGTGCTTACTTGAACTCACTTTATCTTGGTATGAAAAATGATCGAAATCCGACTATGACCACGCCCACTTTTTCGATATCGAAAATTACGAAAAATGAAAAAAATGCCATAATTCTATACCAAATACGAAAAAAGGGATGAAACATGGTAAGGTAATTGGATTGTTTTATTGAAGTGAAATATAACTTTAGAAAAAACTTTATAAAATGTGTGAACCTACATATTATGTAGAAGAAAATGAAAAAGTTCTGCAGGGCGAAATAAAAAACCCTTAAAATCTTGGTAGGTATTAGATATATAAATAAATTAGCGGTATCCCACAGATAATGTTCTGGGTCACCCTGGTCCACATTTTGGTCGATATCTGGAAAACGCCTTCACTATATACAACTACCACCACTCTCTTTTAAAACCCTCATTAATACCTTTAATTTGATACCCATATCGTACAAACACATTCTAGAGTCACCCTGGTCCACCTTTGTGGCGATATTTCGAAACGGCGTCCACCTATAGAACTAAGGCCCACTCCCTTTTAAAATACACATTAACACCTTTCGTTTGATGCCCATATTGTACAAACAAATTCTAGGGTCACCCCTGGTCCACCTTTATGGCGATATCTCGAAACGGCGTCCACCTATGGAACTAAGGATTACTCCCTTTTAAAATACTCATTAACACCTTTCTTTTGATACCCATATTGTACAAACAAATTCTAGGGTCACCCCTGGTCCACCTTTATGGCGATATCTCGAAACGGCGTCCACCTATGGAACTAAGGATTACTCCCTTTTAAAATACTCATTAACACCTTTCATTTGATACCCATATCGTACAAACGCATTCTAGAGTCACCCCTGGTCCACCTTTATGGCGATATCTCGAAAAGGCGACCACCTATACAACAACCACCACTCCCTTTTAAAACCATATTAATACTTTTAATTTGATACCCATATCGTACAAACACATTTTAGAGTCACCCCTGGTCCACTTTTATGACGATATTTCGAAACGGCATCCACCTATAGAACTAAGGCCCACTCCCTTTTAAAATACTCATTAACACCATTCGTTTGATGCCCATATTGCATAAACAAATTCTAGGGTCACCCCTGGTCCACCTTTATGGCGATATCTCGAAACGGCGTCCACCTATGGAACTAAGGATTACTCCCTTTTAAAATACTCATTAACACCTTTCATTTGATACCCATATTGTACAAACAAATTCTAGGGTCACCCCTGGTCCACCTTTATGGCGATATCTCGAAACCGCGTCCACCTATGGAACTAAGGATTACTCCCTTTTAAAATACTCATTAACATCTTTCATTTGATACCCATATCGTACAAACGCATTCTAGAGTCAACCCTGATCCACCTTTATGGCTATATCCCTAAATGGCGTCCACCTATAGAACTATGGCCCACTCCCTCATAAAATACTCTTTAATGCCTTTCATTTGATACCCATGCCATACAAACACATTCCAGGGTTTCCCTCGGTTCATTTTCCTACATGGTTATTTTCCCTTATGTTGTCACCATAGCTCTCAACTGAGTATGTAATGTTCGGTTACACCAGAACTTAACCTTCCTTACTTGTTATAGATGCTTACTTTTTCCCTTAACGTTTAAACTTCATATCAGAGCCTAGATTCAGTAAGTGTGAGTTTTGATCCCAGGCCTCAGGGTTCTGCTAGCACGTATAGGAATAATTTTGTACAAAACATTTGTTCCGAAATCAAATCTCTTTTGCATTTGCTTCTTTCTGTCTTCGAGTTAAAATATTTCTTGTGCCAAGATACTTAATTTTCAATTACTTTGCGTAGCTTAACACCACAATAGTCCTGGAATTCCTTGAACTAATTGAGCTGGGTGAGAAAGATTTAAATATCAACGTGCCAAACGAGAAGTAATGCATAGAATTTCTTTGTATAAGTTTTGAAAGTGTTAGGCTCACGGCAGAGTGCTATGCTAGGCGAGAAGCAATTTTTATTTTCATATATTTTACATACTGTTGCATAACCGATCGAAATATCTAGCCGTTCTTAATATTATAAAACAAGAGTTTTTTTTGATTAGTCGGTTATTTCATCAACAATTAACGACAATGTGTTTGCCAACATTTTTCTTTTTATAGCCTGGCATAAATTATATCCCTAGGTGAAATGTTATTTTTCTGGTACATTTTATTGACTGAGCAATTTTTTATATGGGGGCTAACGAAAGTGAGGCGAATTTTTGGGCAATATTGTGAATTTTTACCTGAGTGAAAAAGAAAGAAAAGTACCAATCGTGTACACTGCATAAAAAGACAAAAATTGAAGAAAAGGGACCAGCGGACCAAATGGGGTTGGAAGGGACCATTTTTGGTCCAAATGGACCAAAGTGGCAACCGTGAAAGCGAAGAAAACTACCTTTCCAATTTCTCCACAGACACTGGTAAGTTTTTCGGTGATGACAGCGTTACCACTTGGGCCAGAATCGCGGATAAAATAACTGGTAACGATATTCGGTTACATAATGTTCTGGGTACTATTTTACCGGTAACGCTCAGAATCGGGGCGTTAGTATGCAAGTGAACACTGGTAATTTTCCAATGACAGAGTTGCTTTGTAGGGAACTGCTGAATTGGGAGAACACCAGCGATTCCCAACCACTGCAAGCCTTTCGGCTTCATCATTGCCGCCGCCTTGCAATACTGAGGAATTGCAACTACTAAAGGAGAAGCTCCCTAAGGTGGTAACGTGAAAGAAGGTATTATTTATATGAATTCAACTATAAGAATGTACTAGTCTCTATCCTAGCATGCGTGCAATAATAATCAATTGTTGAGCTTTTTCAATGTGCTTTAATTCATAATTCGTTATAAATTCATAATTGCTGCCCCGTAGGGGTTACAATGTAACGGCGACTTATATGATTAATAACCCAGATAGTATAATTCATGTATTAAGTTCAATTCAATTTAATACTTAGACTGACTTAATAAAAATTGCAACATGCGAAACGGTACCCATTAAGGAGTAGCTGTGCCTGAAAGGACACCCGGGCCGGATAGGACCCCACGCGAACGCGGAAGACGCGAAACGGTACCCATTAAGGGGTCGCTGTGCCTTAAAGGACACATGGGCCAGAAAGGTCCCATCCGAACACGGAGTTTTGGGCTGTCGGATAGCCTGGATTAAAAGAGATGATAAACGCTAAAGGTTAGTTTGGTAAAACAACTAACTTTACAATGGGGCGGATTATCATTCCCTTCTGGGTGCGAATGTCGGCCACTCGAACTCTTTTATCAGTTCCATGGTTATAGTGTTAACTACTTTGTACTCTTTACTTTAATTTTAAAGGGAGTAAATATAGTGTTAACTACTTTGTACTCTTACTTTAATTTTTAAAATAATTTTAATTGAGTTTTCGTGTTAACTTAAAATTTGAATAACTTCAAAAAAGAAAATTCTAATTAGTTGGAAAATATTTAAACTCAAAAATAAACAAAAATAAATTTTATATTACAAACCAAAATAAAAGTTTTTTTAAAATATCAACTTGAATGTTGATATAATGGTATATATTGGTGACCCTACCCAAGCGCCATTCATTAGGTGGAAGATTTTCATGGCGAACTACAACTAGGTTATCGATGGCAATATCCTTTTGAGGGGACTTCCATTTATGACGTTTGTGAAGTTCCTTTAAATATTCCTCCTTCCAGCGAAGCGAATGTTGTTGACTAAGAGCCTTAAGTTTTTGCCATCGGTTGATTAATGAGATTGGATTTGTTTCGATTGAGGGTTCCGGTGGGGCGAGTATTGGCCCCCCAGTTAGAAAATGACCCGGAGTGAGAGCTTCGCAATGAGCGGGGTCGTTGGAATTAGGTGATATCGGTCTTGAATTTAGACAGGCTTCGACGCGACAAAGAAGGGTTTGAAATTCTTCAAAGCTGAATTCATGAGAAGCAGCGGTACTGTTTTAATCCCTGCTTCCCAGAGACCACCCAATGAGGAGCTCCTGCCGGGATAAAATACCAGGAGAATTCTTGAAGGCTATATACGTTGCACACAGACTCTTGAGTTGTGATAATGAATTTTTTAAAGTCCCTTTTAAGAACGGTGGATGCGCCTACAAAGTTAGTTCCATTATCCGAAAAGATATTTTTTGGACAGCTTCTTCTTGCAATGAACCTTGAAAATGCGCCTAGAAAGGTTTCAGTTGAAAGATCGCTGGCAGCTTCTAAGTGAATCGCTTTCGTAGAAAAGCATACAAAAACACAAGCGTAACCTTTAGTCATCTTGTAAGATCTTCCCGAAAAGCTTTTAATGTCGAATGGACCTGCGAAATCTACACCTGTATTTTCAAAGGGTCTGGAAAGTACGGTCCGTTCTTTCGGAAGAGCCGCCATAATTTGACATTGATTTTGTTTTCTATGTATAACACATAGTTTACAATTATGAATGACGGTCTTTATGAAATTTTTGGCTTTCGGAATCCAATATTGTTGGCGCAGTAACCGAAATACCAATTGATTTCCGCCATGAAGAGAGCCCTTGTGAATAAGTTTGGGTTTAAGGAGAGAATTTTACTCTTTGGCGATATTGCAATTTTAGCGGTAAGATTATTGTGTTCCTCTGGAAAGTGATTCATCTGGGCAAGTATTATGAGCCGAACTCGAATTTTAGAAATTTCTTCTCCAGAAATAATTAGAGAGGGGTAAGAATGAAACCGTCGGGTATATCGGTTAGTTCGATTGTAGAACCTAAACACATATGCTAAGACCAGCAGTGCACGCGGAAGCGACGAAAATCTTTCTAAGGGATCCTCCTGCTTCGACACTTGTGAAGTGTGTGCCTTTAATCCCCTCGCTTCGAGCGTAATGTCGTCTATATCTACATCCAAGGAAGGCCACTGTTCTACGCTTTTGGCTAACCACGAGGGGCCGTGCCACCACAACTTATTCGAGCATAAGTGCTGTGGGTAAGTTCCTCTGCTACCAAGATCCGCGGGATTATCCTTGGAATCAACGTGACTCCAATGCCTAACGCTGAGAGTATCTTGGATCTTTGCCACTCGATTAGCGACAAAGGTGGTCCAAGAGCAGGGCCTTTTTCTTAACCACGCGAGAACGATGGTAGAATCTGTCCAGCAGTATATATTGTCTACTTTGAATGGAAGTTCCTTTAGAAGTGATTGAAGCATATCGACCACCAGAACAGCACCACACAGCTCTAAACGGGGAAGTGAAATGGTTTTGATTGGTGCGGTCTTTGTTTTGGCCAGTAAAAGATTAGAAGACGTGATTCCCTGGTTTTCTACTCTTAAATATGTCGCCCCCGCGTATGCCTTTTCCGAGGCATCGCAAAAGGCATGAACTTGGAAAGGTGATTCCTCAGAATAACATACCCATCGCGGAATTTCGATTTCTTCTACAAATTGGTAATTTTCTAAAAATGCTTTCCATTTGAAAAGAGTTTGAGGAGATAAGGGCTTATCCCAGGGAGTACCGTCAGACCATATTTGCTGCATAACTATTTTTGCTAGCACCACGATTGATGCTAGCCAACCTGCTGGGTCAAAAAGCTTTACTATAAGAGACAATGCTTCGCGTTTCGTATACGTGTCCTGCAACGAGGGGACCGGAACCTTAAAGAAGAACCGATCTGATTTAACATTCCATCGAATTCCTAATGCCTTTGTCGTACTTGTTTCGTCTAATTCCAAGAAGTCTTTGTCCAACAGATGCTCTTGCGGAAGATTTCTCAGAATATCTTTGGAATTTGAGGACCATTTCCTCAAGGACAAGCCAGCGCTGTCTAATGATTCGATAAGTTCATCTCGCGCTTGTAAAGCTGTGGCTATATCGTGGAATCCAGCTAATACGTCATCTACGTACATGGAGTTCCGGAGAATTTGAGCTGCCAATGGATGTGAATCCTGACAGTCTTGAACTAATTGAATAAGTGTTCTAATTGCCAAGTATGGCGCGCAATTTATTCCGAAAGTGACTGTTTTAAGTTGACAGTCTTGTATGCTACCTTGCAGGTCATCCCTAAAAATAATCCTCTGATAAGGTCTGTGTTTAGGTTTGACCAGAATTTGCCGATACATTTTCTGTATGTCGCTACTTAGAACGAACTTGTACAGCCGCCACCGAATTATAAGAAGAGTTAAATCCGATTTCAGAGCCGGACCTACATGAAGAATATCATTTAACGAGACGCCATTCGAAGAGTTACATGACGCGTTGAAAACTACTCTCAACCTCGTCGAAGTACTTTCCGGTTTCAGAACCGCGTGATGTGGGAGGTAAAAGTGGATAGGTGAATGTTCGAAATTTGGAGCTCCTACTCGCTCCATATGTCCTAATTCAAGGTATTCTTTAACAACATTGGCGTATTCTTCTTTTAACGAAGGGGTTTTTAACAATCTTGTTTCGTGGCGATAAAACTGCTGCAACGCGATTGGCCGAGATGCACCTAATTTTAAATCCGTGGGATAAAAACTTTTAAACGGCAACGACACGACATATCTACCATCCGGGTTTCGTATAGTCTTCGAGTACAGTTCTTCGCAAAACGAGTCCTCTGCAGACTGAAGAGTTCTTTTAGAAACTTCTTCCAGTTCCCAGAACTTGCGCAGTTGACAATCTAACGAGATGTCCCCCGATTGAGACTTTGGTAGCAAAGCAAGAAACCTGTGCAGGGGAAGGTGCTCCAGTGATGATCCACCCGAACACGGTCTCTTGGGACAGGAAATTGTTATTTAAACTGCGCTTTACGCCACCTAACATTAATTTGGGATATAAACCCCTCCTATCAAAACATCTATCGGACCGCTTTGAAGAAAATTAGAATCTGCTAAAGGTACTTTAGGCAGTTGATCTAGTATCGATTCATCTATTTAGGTTGAAGGTAAGTTGCCAGTGATTTTTGGTAAAACGAAAGCATTGGCATTATGAAAATATTTGGGTCACGGGGTGAGCCCAAAACGAACGAGCAACTCTTCGAGGTATTGTTGCAAACTGTTTGACTAAGTCCCGAAATAACCGCGTTGATTTTTGAGCATGGCAGCTTTAAAATTTTCCGAAGTCGCTCCGAGATGAACGATGCTTCGGCAGCTGAATCAATTAAAGCTCGAGCGACATATGTTGACCCTAAGTGGGAAATATGAACCATCGCAGTTCCTAGTAGAGCTGAAGATAAATTCGACGATTTCAAATTTTCTTCTTTCGATGTTGGACTACTATGCGAAGAAGTGGACTGTATATTAGTGTGAAAGGCTTGTGAAGTAGTTGCGTTTGTGGGGTCTTTTGAAGGTTGAGTGTTAGAGGGCACTCTGTGGAGTAGAGTATGATGTCTACTTTTGCACTTGGAGCACGCGAACTGGCTCTTGCAGCCTTTCATTGAGTGGCCTTTTGTCAAAAAATTCAAACAGCAGTTGTGCTTTTTAATTGCCGAAAACCTATCATTTACTGGAAGAGCTAAAAATGTTGTACATAACCGTAAGGGATGTTGTTGTTTAGGACATAATACGCAGTTTGAATGGGAAACATTGGTAGCAAGCCCTACTTTCTTTTGGGCTCCCGTATTGCCCTATTGTGCAGATGCTTTATGTGAAAGGGTTGTCGACGATGATGAAGGTGCACCTTTCACATCCAGTATCGACTCCAAGGTCCTGTATCGTTGCGTCAGAAATGTATCCATTTGACTCCAGTTCGGTAGAGCCGATTTGTCCGCTAAGGATTGTTCCAATAACCCGAGCGTTGTTTCCGGTAGGCGATTCGAACACAGATAAATTAGAATTGGGTCCCACTCCTTGACCTTGACGTCATACATTCCAGGGCAGATAAGCACCCATTAATGCTCCGATGAAGCTCCTTTAACGCTGTTGCACTTTCAGTCCGAATGACTGGAAGCGAGAAAAGCACCTTTAGATGACTGTTGACCAACACCCGTTTATTTTCGTATGCCGCCTTCAAGTTAGACCACGCAATTTGAAGCCTAAATTGGTTAGCGGGCTTTCGGGACGATTTCCTTTGCTTCACCACTTGTTTTCTGAAGCAGGTGGTAAAGTTTTTCGACCACCTCCAGTCGCGAATTTTTAATGTAAATCGCTGAGAATAGATCGCGAAAGGATGGCCAAGACACGTAATCACCATGAAATATTTCCCGTATCACATGTTGGTAAACGCAAACTATTTGAGGATGTGGCTACTTGGGCAGGGAGAGTGGCTGGAGCAACGCTTGATTCGGCCTGTTGGATGCATTCAGTAATGCGTGACAAGCAGGATATATAATCCCTAAGAGATGTTGACTGCTTTGCTTTGACCGCTTCTACTTCATCCTCACTCTTCAAGCATTGTAAGCATTTTTCATATGCTAGCTTTGTGTTCGACCAAGCGTCGATTAATTCTGTTTTTCGAATTTCCAAGGAGGTTTTCGAATTTTCCTTTAAAAAGGCTTCATTGAATTCAACAATTTGGTCTGAACACCTAGTAAAGTAACTTAAGGCCATATTTACTCTCAAAAGTACAACTCTTTATATGCCGAGAACTAAAACGATCGAGTAAATATGACGAATATTGGAATGTACCCAAATACTGAAAAAACGTCAAAGGGAATGATAAGCGCCACCAATTAAATAAAAATTTGAAAAAATTTCTCGAATTTAATTCAGTTAATTTTTGAAAAATTTCCTACGGGGTCAATGTAAAAATTTCCTACTGGGCTGTATGTTCCTACAAATGTGCCTTGTATATATATGTACACAAGTAACAACCCGCGCTAACAAAATTAAAGAGCGAGAAAATAACAAAGGCAATGGAAATGGTGGTTGAAATATTAGGGGGACTCATGTAACCGTATAAATGCCTTATAAAGTGTGTAAACGTATAAATTTATCTAGTGCGTAAACGAGCTTTCAAATTTTGTATGAAAAATCATTTAAACTCAAAGGAATGCAACCTTGTAGACATTACAGCAGGCATTTTCATCAGAAATCTCCAACATCAGCAAGTAAAGGCGTTTTAGTTTTGATTTTTCACTTAATCTTGGCATTTTTTAATTTGTATAACAATCAAAAATATTTTGTTTTGCAATAATACAGCTGATAAAAAATCAAGTTTATCAAGAGTATTACTAGGTGCGTTCTTATAACCGCGTGTGTAAATGGATATAATTTTACACCTTATAAGTTTATATGCTTTCATGAATCCCCCTATTGTAATTACGTATGTATGTACGCAAATATTTAAATCAAATGATTTTGTTAACTATACAAAGTAAACAAATGACCGATAACCAAATGCTATATTAAGTTAAATACTGAAATTTAAGTTAAATATAATTTACGTAGACGTGAAAATTTAAATATGGTTTATTTATTTTGCGAGTAGGAAAAAATAAACCAGTGATTTCGAGACTCGAAAAAGATTATTAATTTCCACTAAACGTAAATTTGTATTAGTGGATAAACCGCGAGAACTCAGAGTGAACGAAACCAAATTAACAAATTATTACCGATTATGATATTCAACGATTTGAATATCCAATTTCAAATAAACGTGGAAATAATTAAAATACACTGCCAGAACAGATAAATACGATCGATTTTATTATCAATTTAATTATTTTTCAAACCGAAAATTAAAAACAATTCACTTTACTTTTTGCCGAAAATTGGCTGAGAAAGTCGCGAACACTTTACTGCGGGCGATCGTATTTATCTCTCACTTGTGCACTTGTGTATGTGACTAATTAAAATATCGCTATTAGCACTAATAAAACAATTTCTGTTTAGTTTTTAATTTTTCACTTGCACATATGTAAGTATATTTTTTACACCAGAAAAAACCTAATTGCTCAACAAATTAATTATATTACACGCACCTGTTTATGATTTTTTGATTGAAGAATATTTGTTTGTTCGTATCGAAATTAATTTGTTAGTCTTTCTTCTTCTTCTTCTTAGTGTTGATGTCTTCGTTTTTTGCCTCTCTTTGCTGTAATTGTATATGTGTTTTAGTTTACTTTTCCACAACAAAATCCCGTGCAGTTCGACGGCTCGAAGGACCAAATGATCGGGCGGGGATCGAAAATGACGGTACGAACTCACGGCAGATTTGGTACCAAAAGAAATGAAAAGCAACATATTATAATAATGATAAAAGTGTATTTAAAAGGATAAATACATAGATATACAACGGAAGTAAGTATAGTAAGATTTGTAGGTACAATAGGAAGTTAATCACTTAAAATTACCTGTAGGACACGCCGATGGCTGGATGCGATTCCTATGACGGTTATCAAAAGACTCATCACTCCAGCCAATCATTAGTTACTTCTCTCTTAGTATGCAAGTGATCACTGGTGATTTTCCCGTGACAGAGTTGCTTTGTAGGGAACTGCTGAATTGGGAGAACACCAGCGATTCCCAACCATTGCAAGCCTTTTGGCTTGAACAACTTTTCTGTACCTAAGTGACCTATTTTTTCATGTATGGTACGAATTACGTTTATCTGCATTTCTGTAGGAACGCAAAGCATAACCTTCTCGTCCACCTTACGACATACCAATCCGTCTACGAGTTCATATCCCGCAACCACACCCTTCTCTAACTTATTCATAAGTTCTTTGAGCTTCTCGTCCCTATTCTGCGCGATCTGGATCTGAATGTCTATATCGTCCAAATCTACGACAGCAATTTGTTTATTTTCGCTTTTATAATCACTATTACCTTTATAGTTGGGCAACGACTCAGGTTTTATAGTATGGGTGTTGATGCACTCGCATTCTTTTCCTGACAATGGGCTCCTGCTGAGGGCATCTACGTGCCCAAGACTAGTTCCGCTCCTATGGTGTATAGAATAGTCAAAGTTTTCCAATTCTAGTGCCCATCTGGCGATTCGGGGGTTAATTTGTTTTTTGTTTAAGGTCATAGTTAGTGAATTACAGTCCGTGATAATTTTGAATGGCACACCCTCTAAATATATTCTGAATCTACGGAGGGCATAAATGATTGACAAAGTCTCCAGCTCGAAGCTATGATACCTGGACTCGGCCGGCGTAGTTGTCTTCGAAAAATATGCAATTGGATGGAACTTTCCATCATCCTGCTTTTGTAGTAGAACAGACCCAAAACCTAAGCTGCTTGCATCACAATGAAGTTGGGTTTCACGATGGCGATCATAAATCGCCAATAACGGTGCACTAACTAAGATTTCCTTTAAATCCCTAAAGGCTTTTAAACAGTATTCCGAAAAACTGAATTCGGCATCTTTGCGTAATAAGTCCAAAAGTGGCTTTGCGATCTTCGAAAAGATGGCACAAATTTTCGGAAGTATGAAAACAATCCGATGCAGGAACGAAGCTCTTTTTGATTCCTAGGGATTGGATAGTTCGCAATTGCTTTAATGTGGGACTCTGAAGGTTGTATTCCCGATGAGGTAACCCGATAACCTAAGTATTCAACTATGTTGTAACAAAACTTGCACTTTCTAAGCTTTAGCTCTAGATTTTTCTCATAAATTCTCCTCAGTACTTTCCTAAGGGTTTCGATATGGCTTTCAAGGTCACGGGAAGCGATTAATATGTCATCAATGTAAACGCAGATTTCCTTAGCATCGATCAGATCCCGAAAGATATTATAAACGAATCTCTGAAAATTGGCTGGCGCATTCTTAAGCCCGAATGGCATTCTAAGATACTCAAATTGCCCGTGTGGCGTCACGAAAGAAGTCAGTGGAATAGAACTCTCCTCCATTGCTAGTTGATTAAACCCATCCTTTAAATCAAGAAGTGTAAACCACTTTTTCCCTGACATATAATCAATGCAGTCTTCTATCAGGGGTAGTGGGAAATTATCCCTAATTGTTTTCTTATTGAGAGCCCTATAATCTATACACATACGGGTTTCACCACTCTTTTTCTTCACCAAAACTATGGCCGAAGCATAGGGAGAGCTGCTCGGGCGTATTATCTGACGTTCAAGAAGATCATCGGTGATCTTTTGCACCTCTTCCTTATCTTTGAAAGACAATCGCCTCGGTAGGCAATAAAACGGGGTATTATCAGTCGTACGGATAGCCATTTTATAGTCATAGGGTTTCTTATCAACCGAGGTGGGGAACAAATAATCGCTAACTAGGATCTGCGCTACGGCGTCACGTTCACATTTATTTAAACCTGGTCCTATGTCTACCTCTGACTGGACTACACTTTCATCGATGGCACCTATATCCCTCACGGCTAAATCAAACAAATCATATTCGTTATCTGAACAATCTTTAAATTTTCCTAAGTCCCTTTTCTCATCGTATTCCTGATCGAATTTCTCACACACATTGTCTAATATTTCCTTATTATCAACCGATACTTTACCACAATTATCATCAGCTTTACAATTAATCGAATCAGATGCATAAGGTTTACATTTCTCTTTATTAAATTCATTTATTTTCAATACATTATTTTCCCCTTTATTAAATTCAGAGCTGGGGAGATTTACTTTTATTAAGTGAATATTAAATTGTGTCAAAAAGTTTCGACCAAGAATTAAAGGTATAGTTAATGTTTCATCTGGAACTGCAAGTATGTTGATGTGTTTAATAGTTTCTTGAAATTTTACTGCACACAGTATAGTGCCAAAAGAATGAATTCTGCTTCTACCGACTCCAACGAACTTCGTAGGCTTTGCAATATTTGATAGCTTCAGAAATCGTTCAGCAATCGATTTCCGTACAATACTAATTGAACTGCCGGAATCAAAAAGAGAAATAGTATTTGTAAACCCTGACCATCTACCTCGATTTTTTTCATAAAAGGCCACACTTACCTCTTGCTTAGATTCTAGATAATCATATTCATCACTGGAAATAGCTGCAACACTGGTCGTCTGGCTCTTTTTCTTCGGGCAATCGCGGTGCATATGTCCAAGCTGGTGACAGGTAAAGCACGATCCGACTGGCCGCTGTGGTTTCGGGCAGCTGCTTTGGTAGTGCCCGAAACGTGAACAGTTAAAACAGCGTACCGCAGAGAGATCTTCCGAAGCACCCACTTTTGTTTCGGTACGTATCGAAGAAGTATTCGATGGCCTACGCAAAGTAGCATTCTGCCGCCGTTGTTCATACCGCTCCATACGTCGGATTAAGTCACTCACCGTGTTGGCGCCATATAAAATGCTTATGCTGTTGCTATGGTCCGGGATCCCGTCAATGATTAAATCGACTAACTCCTGCTCTGCTATGTCTGATTGTGCGGCGATTGACTGCATTGCAACGACGTAACTCACGCAAGATTCTGACGATTTTAATTTACGGGCTCGTAGCTGGCGGTAAACCTCTTGCCGGGAGCAATTGCGTTTGAACATAGCACATAGTAACGTTTTTAGTGTTGGATAATCTGCAAGCCCTTGATTCAATACGAACTCTTTAGCTGTGCCAGACATACATCGCCTCAGAGCTAAGCACTTATGTCGTTCGTTAAAATTATTAGCGTCGGCGTAGTCCTCAAATAGCAAAAACCACTTATATATGTCGTAATGGTTGTCACCACTGAATTTAGGGACCGCTGCATCGAGCTCATCAAAATGAATAAATTTACGGAGGCGTATGTCAGAATGAATGTCTGGTTGTGGCACTAGAGATTGCAGCTCTGCTAATTCGCGTTTTAGTTTCAAAATTTTTAGCTGCTCCTGAAGGTGGTTTACCTCATCGGACGGGACCATTTGGGTTGCATTGTAGCTAACAGCGGGCACTGAAACGCCAGGAGTGACACGGTCGACGTTAAACATAAATGAGCCATCACCAACGTCGATTTCAGGGCTAGCAGCTACAATAGCCCTATTGGTTGCAGCAACGGCAGTAGCAAAAGTAATGGCATTTGGAATAGCATTGGTGGTGATCGTACTGACAGCAGCGGAATTTGTAGTGGTAGCGGTGGTGGTTGTACTACATCGGTGATTGTAGCAACAGCGGCAAAATTGATAATATTGGCAGCGGTGGTGGTTGTAGCGACAGCGGAGAGCGGCAGAATTGGTAGTGGCAGCGGTATGAACAGAAGTGGCATCGGTGGCGGCTGAAGCACTGGGTGCACCAGGAACACTGTAAACGGAGGCAGCAGTTACATTTTTCACATCTGCAGGTTTTTGGCCAGCTTTATTGCTTTGAATAGCACTACCGCTGACTGCTGCTTTCATATTGGAACGTGTATTATGCATTTCTTTCATAGGTTAAGTTTTTTTTTATTTCTTCCAAAATCTTCAAATAGCGAAATATTAATGTGGGAGCAGTAGGGAAACACCCCACACCTGAGGCTGAAATCTTGTCTTTTAAAATAATACGATTGATAATTTATTTTAAGATTTTATTGTCGCTGTCGATTATTTTTCGACTTTGCTCTTTGATGTTCACGGAAGAAGAAGGAACCAGAGCAAAAGCGAAGTTGGCTGCATTTCCGCCAGCAAGTGACATTTACCATCTGTCAGAAATGCATGGTATAATAAGCATGGTATTATAAAAGGGTGACATGACAGAATACATATAAGGACATTACAGTAGCAAGATCTTTCTGGCCGAAAGTGGATGGCAGGTCTGCTGAAATAATTGGGTTCACTAAGGCTCACCTATCAATGGTTATTAGGGTTTAGACAGGGCACTGTCCCATGGGTATCCATGCGGTACGTCTCAATATACTGGAAACTCCATCCTGCTGCAGCTGTATGGAGGATGATGAGGTGGAATCACCAAATCACTTATGCTTGATTGCCCAGCTTTTGCCAGAACTAGGCGAAAGTACTTCGGTCGCGACTCAATTGGATCTCCCGAGGATTTATCCAAAGTTGAGATCGGTATCATTCGGAGCTTTATCGCTGCTACCCAACGATTCTCTAAGTAGCTAGATCTAAGTCACCGTTATTTTTGGTGTATGTGGCATCACAACGGACCTTCGTGTTGTCCAAGTGAGCTATCCTTATCAGGGCAGCTACCTCATAACCTAACGTAACCTACATGCAAATACCAAAATTTTTTAATTTGCTGATGACTTCATCACTGTCATGGCACAAATATATAGACGATAATACAAACAATCTACGAGATAAAAGTAATGAATTTGGAGGGTTATGTAGTCAACTTTATCTCTTTTAATATAGAAAAAAAATAAAAATTATGTACCTTGCAAAAGGTGGTAAAAAATTGTCAGAGTCAGCTATAATAACCATTTAATAGAACAAGTTCATACGCTAAAGTTTCTTGGAAGAAGATGAGTGCATCGTTGGCGGTAAACGAACATTATGAAGAAGTGATCAAAAATTCACAAAAAGTGACAATCTCTTTAAATGTATCACAACAATAAAAGCACGACTTCATCCCAAAATAGCTCTTAACTATTACAAAAGCTTAGTCAGAAGTAAGATAGAATACTGTAGCACCTCTATGTCTAATTCCACAAAATCGGTTTTAAAAAAATTCAGGTATACCAAAACAGTTTCTTGAGAAAATGCCTAGGACTTACTCCTGCCATTGCCAATGAACTTTCTCCAGCTGAAAGAGCCAAGTGGCTTACTGCAAAGGAAATACTAAGTATTATGTGCATAGATGAATTCTAAGAGAGAATTTAGCAAATGACTTCAGTTGTAATTCAAGTTATAGTCTTGTCTATAATCAATTTAGGCATATATTTGATAACGTGGAAGTAATCAATATGCAATTCAACTGCAAAAATCTAAAAATAATCACCAACACGTTAAATTCAAAAAAAAACTGAAACTACTCCAATTGCAATACAAACTGTATATAGTCAAATGATTTTAGATTATAAGAATACAAATTTAATATCTTTTTCAGGGATACATCTGTTGGTACTGATGGCTGTATACAATCAGACACCCAAGGTCGAATACTCCTTTAAATTAAATTTCAAGTCCTCCTCAAGTTTTGCGGAAGCAGTAGCAATACTGATAGCAGTTGAGTGGGCTAAAGAGCTAAAATATGAGAAAATTGTGATTTTCACAGACAGCCTCATTGTCTGTCAACTAATGTCCAAAAGTAAAACAAACAATCAATCATATAATTGCCAAAATACTTGATACAATTCAGGATTTCTATCGTGTAATTGTTGTATGGACCCCTAGCCACACAGGAATTAAAGGTAATGAAAAAGCTGATGAGATAGCCAAAAATGCCGTGATATCAGGTAATACCTTAAATGTTAAGTTAACCATTGAAGAGGCACTCAAAATTTTTAAAAATGAAATCTATAACAGCTGGTATGAGGAATTCCTTAAATTTTCTGAAAATAAACCAAATCTATTTCAAAAAATCTTTAATAATAAACCAACCAAAACCTGGTTTCATGCTCAAATCTTAGGAGCCAAGGAAACCAAAATTATCAATAGAATACTAACTGGATACACGCACGATAATGAATATATATGCAAAATCAAAGCACGTAACTCTAACATCTGTGGATGTGGCCAGACAGACAAATTCATTCACAGAACCTTTCATTGTCCTTTGCTCAGGCAAAATATAGGTAATTACCAAATTTTTAAAGGTAATGCCAATTTCTATGACATTCTTCATGATTTAGATTATCGCAAAATTACGCACCTAATTATATTAATAATAATTACAAATATCAAAATGCGTGTAGTGGTGCAATACCGTCCACCACACTCTGCTTGTATTTTTTAAGCGCAAAATACTACTACAAATTACTCCAAAACCGATAACAAACAACACATCTGGCAATTTCATGCATTTAATTACATCAATCAACCCAGGAAAAAGTACAAGCTGGCGTATTCGGAACGAATGTTTCAGCCATTATAATCTTAAAACCAAACAAAAATAAATACATATTTGTAGTTTATGCTTTTCTTATAGCCATATGCGTGTGTATGTGTGAGTAACTACTTCGGCTGATGACTACATCTGTTTGTGTGAGATATCTCTTCGTTGCCTTCTATACATGTGTGTAAATGATGATTGATATGTTCATGTACACAAGTGTGGCTTGCTTTAATGTTTTTGTTATTGTGATTTAATAACATAGTGCTTAGCATAGTGATGCTAATATTCACCACAGTATGTATTTATAACATTTCCATTTGGTCGATCATTCTCTCATTTTACCGTTAGAATGCTTTGTTGCTGAACTACAACACCGAGCAAATCTGCTCTATCGTCGTGTCCTATATTTTGATTTGGTTTTAAATGCTATGTTGCAGAAATACATCAAGGCGCCGTAAACCACACAACATCAATGCACTCAATAGTTTGCCTTTAGTTAAGATCGAAAACTAAAAAATTCGTACGATTTATACGGTGACAACCGTGGAATGCTCCACTGATATGCACTATGGTACCCGCCAATGTTGACGCAAATTTGACTTTGATTAATGGTGACGCCGGTCTCATGCACCGGGGTTTTCAACTGAAGATTTTTCGAAACGTGTTATTAATAGTTCATTTTTTTTTATTTGGGCACTTTGACAATAAAGCAAAGATATTTAATCAATTTAAGCTCTTTTATTTCAATATTAAAATTCACAAATGTTTTTAAATAGAGCATTAAAAATAACAATGTTTTAGCAATCCATTTTTTAATATTAAGAAAAAAATAAAAAATCACATATTCATTAAGGAAAATAACGTTAATTAGTCCTTCGATAATTGAAACTTTTATAAAATGAACAAAAATTGGTATATAATAATACAAATTTTAAATAATATAAAATTAATCCTTGATTATTTTACTTACATATACGGTGACTCACGGTCTCACACAACAGGTTGGGGACGTGCAATGCGGCAGCTACTCGAAACCGCAGCAAAAAAGAATAATGGAGAAGAAAGTTATACGATTTTTTTGCACAACCGGTCTCACAGACCAGTAGGTCACCATTGGCGGGTTAAAAAAAAATATTCACTACCTATGAAAAACACGGTATACCTGCTGCCAAAGTTTTAATCTCATTTATTATTAAAACCCCCATTATAAATATTTTATGAAGCTAATTATTGTTTGTATTTTTGTATTCAAATAAAATAAATTGATTCTGAAAAATCGCAGTCGAACTGCTGCAAATACATATTTATATATATTTCCTGATGCTTTGTAAACTCTTTTTCCGTCCTTTAATTTGATAAATTTGTCCTCCATTGAATTACTTTGATTTCTGATTATTTTCACATTAAAAAATTTATATTTAGAAATCATAAAAGAGGGGCAAAACTAACACAACCTCCTTTCGAACATAAAATATTACTTCGTATATAGTTAATTATTCAAATTATATTTAACCGAAAATGGTTTCAATCGAAATCCATCTGCTGCTGATCGCTCAGTGCATTGTTGATATAATAATCATACATTTAAGGTAGAGTATACCGCACATACGGCACCTCCACATCTTCACCATCCTCGTCATTGCAGCATATTTCAAAGACCAATGAACGTTCGTGTGACTCAATACGTTTTTTTGATACACGACGGACAACTTCAGTCATTGGCAGAGGCAAACGTTCTGCACATTTAGCCTTCGGCATAAAGAACGAATAAAGCATCGATACCCCCTGCGACAACATCGTTATTTGAAGTTTCTCTTTCTTTCAAAGTAGTCAAGGAATTCTTGTAAAGTCAATTCGCCAGCAACTTCAAACCGATCCCACAGCGTCCACTCTTTGCCATAATATGAGTTCTTTGCAGCGGGCATAGGCTCCGAGAATGCAATAAAAGGCAGTGCCAAGTTCGCAAAGGCATTTTTGAATTTATCCATAGACCGGTGTCTGTAAATCGAAGAGGAATTTTTTTTTATCAAAGAATGCAGCTTAGTTCTATATTTACTTACCCTAAAATTAATTTCATAACTTCTAGGACAGCCAAACCAGAAACAAGTGATGTGGTGGTTGCAATAGCCGGTATAATTTTCCCAGCAATTAACTTCGACTTGTGACGATCAGCTGGAGGAATCTTGTAATTAGTAGCACGCAGGTTAGACGCAGCAACTATAAAGTCCATATGTAGGTTATTATCATCGTCCTTTTCAAATTCCAAGGGTTAACCATAAGCGGAACCTTGCTTTCACGTAGAGCTTGCAATTCTGTTAAAATTTTATTTACACGATCCTGATCTACGTCTGAGCTATCGAAATTATTAGCTGCGGCTGCTGCAGCGCTTTCATTGGTTTCAATTTTTACACCTGAGCGTGGTTTGAACTCTGGCACCTGCAAAGATATAAATAAACCTTGATACACATCCATGTCCATACACATATGTACCGTTTGTATGTATGTATGCATGTATGTATTTATTTGAAAAATTTTTTTTGGTGACTTAAAAAAAATTAAAACAAGCGCGATATGTCTCCAAAAAGATTTAGGCCGAGCTTCCTCAATGTGCTTCGTGCTACATTGTAATTGTCCTACAAATTGGGGGAACGTGGCCTATATGTTTTATGCCGCATCTGAATGGCATCTGCAAACAGTTGCATGGCAGAAATACACACGGAGTGTTTGATGGAAGACCCCGCTAAACAAATTTTCTAATTAAAAGAATTTCTTTCTCATAGATGTAGCTTTTCCAAGGCCTTGAAACTAGAACATACGATATGGTAGGCAAGCGAGCTACCACCACACCACGGCGGTGACCGCTACTGATGGAATAGTCATATTCAGATAAAGTAACTGATCCAATCAAACTTTCGACGTACCATATGCCGCAACCAGCAGATATCGCAAAATCACCGCTGGCGATGAAAGGCATTTAATTCGCCATTGCAAAGCGAAAGCTTTTTTGTTTTCTTGAGAGCTGAAAACAGAATTGAATTTAAATGGAAAAAGCCGAACAATTAAGTACAGATTGGCAAATGCCAAACTTTCAGTAACTTTGTAATTTTTTCAATTGTGAATAATTTAGTTGTAAATAATTACATTGCAACATACCAGTAAAAATTCAATTGCAGTTAATATTAATTCAATTAATTTAATTGCAATTAAATTAACTGAAATAAGTTTTTTAATCAATTAACAAATTTATTATAAAACTTGATTGATTAATGCTCAACACTGCCCTCGGGGCCTACTGCTTTAGATGGTTTAGCATATTTAATAGCTTCTTTAACCTCTAAGTGGGCGATGTCAATTTTGTTGTAGCAGTGCTTTGGTCCATTCAATAGGTGCAATCACTCACAAATTATTACCAATATCCTCTAACGTGAGTCCAAGGAAACTTGCAGTCTTAACGGGTGTTAGAGACGTTGGTTCCACTTTGCAATTGAAAAGATAGTTTGTTGATTCTGGATAAATAAGGTTAAGTTAGGTTTAACTGGCCGGTCCATGTGGACCTCACTAGACTGAATAAGTCCGTAGTGTTACGAGAAGTTTGTTTAACGACCAAACTGAAAAACCCTATCTTATAAAATGACTCCGTACTCTTGGCAAATACTAAAAGCTTTCTAGGACCTATGACTTTTGCTGCTTCTAGGCAGGGCATGAGCACTGTTCAAGCCTAATTTAAAGGCACGTGACACTTGAAAGTCTTTTAGATACTGTGTTATGCGCGATTATTTCCTTAGTTTCTGTTTGGCTGTTAATATAAAAGTTGAAGCGGCTGCAGTCTAACGTATTTTCTACTAGTGTTTTGTTGTTGTTGTTGTTGTTGTTGTAGCAGTGCTACGCCCCATCCAATAGATGTGACCGATCACAAATGGTCATCAATATCATCTAACGGGAGTCCAAGGAAACTTGTTTCAGCAGAGGTGGACCATAATGAGAGGGGTGTTAGAGGCGTTGGTTCCACATTACAATTGAAGAGATGGTTGGTGTCATGTGGGGACACATTGCAAGCAGGGCATACATTTTGTATGTCGGCGTTGATACTGCATAGGTAAGAGTTTAACCTGTTACAGTATCCAAATCGAAGATGAACTAGAGTGACTCGCGCTTCCCTAGGCAGTATGCGTTCCTCCTCTGCAAGTTTGGGATATTGTTCTTTGAGTACAGGATTCACCGGTCAATTCCCGACATAGAGCTCCGACGCCTGTTTATGGAGTTCACTGAGGACGTGCTTGTGTTTTTTGGCTTCATACGGCTGTGTTCTCAGGTGTTGTTGTTGTAGCCGCATTTCCTCATAATGCTTACGGAGATGACTCCTTAAGCCCCTGGGCGGTGTTGGTTCATCAATCAGATGTCTTTTGGGATGGCCAGGTTTCTGGGGACTATTCTCGCCTCATAATGTGTTCTGGGGACATAAGAAGACAACCCGTGGCGGTTCTGAGGGCAGTATTTCGGCAGGCTTGCAACAAAATTTGAGAGTTGGCTACTTTTCCATATCAGATGGCGTCAGTGTCGCTCAATCTACCGTTCTGCATAAAAATACGTGCTATCTACTCATAATGCATAAGCTTGTGTTACAGTCATCTATATGAAAAACTGCTTATGTGACGAAGCTATAAGTGTGTTTTTTGTTTGCTATTTCTGGTATATCTTGACATTTTTCTTTGTAATGGAGTAGCCAGATAAAAAAAACGGATTATTAAAGAACCATTTTTGTCGTCTCAATTTTGAAGATCGAACACTCGAGGTGGGGAGAAGGATGGCCTAGAAGGTTCAATGTGGTGATATTAAATTGTCTCCGAGATGGTCGGGCTTGTACCTTAATGGTGTTTGTTACCGGGACGTACCGGATCTATACCCGGAAAATTACCAATAACTTCGATAACACTCCCCACAGCCTTCGGGAAAAGTCTTTAGCGCTACAACATGAATATCAAGAAAGCAGAATAGAAAGGAGACACGATTCACTCTGGCTCAACTTCGTTTGGATACTGTAACAGGCGAAACTCTTACTTGTCCAGAATCAACCCCGACACACGTAATGAATCAGCCCAATTCTAAACAAAAATTCCTTGCGAGTTTTTCCCTTATCTCATTCCTCTTATTCTAAATACAAATTTCTTGTGAGTTTTTTCACTTCTTCTTTTCCTCTTATTCTGAACACTGTTCGAAAAAGCGGAAAACCAGCTATAGGAAAAAAGTAGGTATTATGAATGTGAGTGAGAGGAGATTTCTCTGCCATTTCCTAGGAGTTTTTCACTTGTTAAATTAAAGGGAATACATCAAAATAGTTGAAGTGAATTGGTTCTTTTAAGAAAAAACACTTATTTGTACAAATTTGTGCTAAATTATGTACATTCTACCACAATTTTCCTTATTTTAAGTCGAAAAGTATATCATAAGCAACGGAAGTCTCTTGGTATATTTGATGCAGCCATCCAGAAATTGCCCAAGGATTTTTTAAGAAGGCTTAAATAAATTTTGGCATATGACGAAACACGAATTCAACTCGACTTGGCCGCCAGCAAATTTCTTTGCTGAATGGAAGCAGGAAACTCCAGCGGATTTGTGTTGTCCCGCCGTCTTCTGCTTCGTATGCTCCTCTGTTGATGTTGCTGTGGCACCAATTCAATGCTCATTTCAGTGAATACCATATGAAATGCAATACTGTTAATTGTTTATATTTTATTTCTTAATTGCAAACGAATTCGCAACAATAATTAAACTTTTCAATTGACAAAACAGCTGACTTCGAAAATTCGAAATTCCTATTCCTATTTTTTCGCGTGAATAAAAGAATCCGCGAGAGCAAAATTCTGAGGGGATATTTAGAATTGGGATGAATGTCTTTCATGGGTAGTGTTCACACATGAAACCAATCAATTTCAATGTGGAACCTACGCCTCTAACAGTAACTTCTCTATGGTCCAACCCTGTTGAAACTGCTAGTTACATTGGACGTCCGTTAGAGGACTTTGATGACAATTTGTGAGTAGTCGGACCTATTGAATGAGAAATCACTGTTAACACAACAACTCAAGGACGGTGCCAGGTTTGATTGAGCAGTGAAAAGCTTTTGGCACGATCCACCATGGCACCTTTTTTGAACACATAGAGGAATCATCATGAGAAACATGTTTGGTTTGCAATTATTAGTTATATGCTTGTGGACCGAATCAAGTGAAAACGAATTTATAGCTCGAGAGGATATTAAAAGCAAATATGCCCACTTCCAAGACTAAAATAATGATGTATCAGTTTAAAAAATCTGATATTAAATAATAAAGTAACAATACAAAAACAATTTCATCTGTATTTCGTAGGATCAGAAAAATAAAAAAAATGTTTTCCAAACCCCTCTCAACATAACCTTCAAATTTAAGGGGCGGACTCTCACACCTTTTTTTGTATGGTACCTACTCGGTCTTAATTTAGCTGGACCTATTATTATCGTTTTTTATTTTATTTTTATACTCAGTTGAGCAGAGCTCACAGAGTATATTAAGTTTGATTGGATAACGGTTGGTTGTACATATATAAAGGAATCGAGATAGATATAGACTTCCATATATCAAAATAATCAGGATCGAAAAAAAATTTGATTGACTTGAGTAAATTTTGAGGTATCTTGATGAAATTTGGTATGTAGGTTCCTGAGCACTCATCTCAGATCGCTATTTAAAATGAACGATATCGGACTATAACCACGCCCACTTTTTCGATATCGAAAATTTCGAAAAACCGAAAAAGTGCGATAATTCATTACAAAAGACCGATAAAGCGACGAAACTTAGTAGATGAGTTGAACTTATGACGCAAAATAGAAATTTAGTAAAACTTTGGACAATGGGCGTGGCACCGCCCACTTTTAAAAGAAGGTAATTTAAAACTTTTGCAAGCTGTAATTTGGCAGTCGTTGAAGATATCATGATGAAATTTGGCACGAACGTTACTCTTATCACTATATGTACGCTTAATAAAAATTAGCAAAATCGGAGAAGGACCACGCCCACTTTTAAAAAAAAATTTTTTTTAAGTATAATTTTAACAAAAATTTTAATATCTTTACAGTATATAAGTAAATTATGTCAAGATTCAACTCCAGTAATGATATGGTGCAACAAAATACAAAAATAAAAGAAAATTTAAAAATGGGCGTGGCTCCGCCCTATTTCATTTAATTTGTCTAGGATACTTTTAACGCCATAAGTCGAACAAAAATTAACCAATCCTTTTGAAATTTGGTAGGGGCATAGATTTTATGGCGTTAACTGTTTTCTGTGAAAATGGGCTAAATCGGTTGATGCCACGCCCAGTTTTTATAAACAGTCGTCCGTCTGTCCTTCCGCATGGCCGTTAACACGATAACTTGAGCAAAAATCGATATATCTTTACTAAACTCAGTTCACGTACTTATCTGAACTCATTTTATCTTGGTATGAAAAATTAACGAAATCCGACTATGACCACGCCCACTTTTTCGATATCGAAAATTACGAAAAATGAAAAAATGCCATAATTCTATACCAAATACGAAAAAAGGGATGAAACATGGTAAGGTAATTGGATTGTTTTATTGACGCGAAATATAACTTTAGAAAAAACTTTATAAAATGGATGTGACACCTACCATATTAAGTAGAAGAAAATGAAAAAGTTCTGCAGGGCGAAATAAAAAACCCTTAAAATCTTGGCAGGTATTACATATATAAAAAAATTAGCGGTATCCAACAGATGATGTTCTGGTTCACATATACAACTAACACCACTCCCTTTTAAAACTCTCATTAATACCTTTAATTTGATACCCATATCGTACAAACTCATTCTAGAGTCACCCCTGGTCCACCTTTATGGCGATATTTCGAAAAGGCGAACACCTATAGAACGAAGGCCCACTCCCTTTTAAAAATACTCATTAACACCTTTCATTTGATACCCATATCGTACAAACGCATTCTAGAGTCACACCTGGTCCATCTTTATGGCGATATCTCGAAAAGGCGTCCACCTATAGAACTAAGGCCCACTCCCTCTTAAAATACTCATTAACTCCTTTCGTTTGATACCCATATTGCACAAACGAATTCTAGAGTCACCCCTGGTCCACCTTTATGGCGATATCTCGAAAAGGGGTCCACCTATAGAACTAAGCCCCACGCCCTTTTAAAATAATCATTAACACCTTTCATTTGATACCCATATCATACAAACAAATTCTAAAGTCACCCCTGGTCCACCTTTATGGCGATATCTCGAAAAGGCGAACACCTATAAAACGAAGGCCCACTCCCTTTTAAGATACTCCGTAACACCTTTCGTTTGATGCCCATATCGTACAAACAAAGACTAGAGTCACCCCTGGTCCACCTTTATTGCGATACCTCGAAAATGTGTCCACCTATAGAACTAAGGCCCACTCCCTCTTAAAATACTCATTAACTCCTTTCGTTTGATACCAATATTGCACAAACGAATTCTAGAGTCACCCCTGGCCACCTTTATGGCGATATCTCGAAACGGCGTCCACCTATAGAACTAAGGCCCACTCCCTTTTAAAATACTCATTAACACCTTTCGTTTGATGCCCATATTGTGCAAACAAATTCTAGGGTCACCCCTGGTCCACCTTTATGGCGATATCTCGAAACGGCGTCCACCTATGGAACTAAGGATTACTCCCTTTTAAAATGCTCATTAACACCTTTCATTTGATACCCATATCGTACAAACGCATTCCAGAGTCACCCCTGGTCCATCTTTACGGCGATATCTCGAAAAGGCGTCCATCTATAGAACTTAGGTCCACGCCCTTTTAAAATACTCATTAATACCTTTCATTTGATACCCATATCGTACAAACGCATTCTAGAGTCAACCCTGATCCACCTTTATGGCTATATCCCTAAATGGCGTCCACCTATAGAACTATGGCCCACTCCCTCATAAAATACTCTTTAATACCTTTCATTTGATACACATGTCATACAAACACATTCCAGGGTTTCCCTCGGTTCATTTTCCTACATGGTTATTTTCCCTTATGTTGTCACCATAGCTCTCAACTGAGTATGTAATGTTCGGTTACACCCGAACTTAACCTTCCTTACTTGTATTTTTTAACAAAATGGGGAGAAACCAAAGTTATTATGGACAAACATGCACATGCGGTAGACAGAAAAGCGTTTCGTTTTGTGTTTGATTAATCAGATTTGTATGTATTAGTTATATTCAACTAAAACTTACCGCGATATCCTTAACAAGAAGTGCTACTTGCTGTATATCACGAACTTGTTCAATACCATATATTTCCGCGCGCAAGTTGGCAGCTGCATATATATAATCTAAATGTAATTGATCGTTGATATTAAAAGATAGTGGTTGGGGGCAGCGCTTTGGACCGGACCAAAAGGGTTGCCCACTCGATGTTACTTGATCAGGTGGGAAATTATACAACAACTGTTTAATTTGGTTTGCATAGTGCTCTTCCCAATGATTACGAGCCCATTTTACGCAATCTAAGAAATTGCTGGATCTTTCATCGATAAGCGCTTTCTAAAATATTAAATAAAGATTTTTCAAATTATTAACATGTTGTAGCGATAATTAGCATTATAAGGATCGTTATTACATGTGAACTTTAAAATGTATCTGCCAAATTCAGATTAACTATAAAGTTCACTTGTGAGACCGGCCTTAACTATCATATATATATATTTTAACCACCTTAACTGATTCCAAAACCTCTAAGGGTCGAATACCCTGTAATTTTATAATGCGTTCAATGAAATTTGGGTCTGATAAATATTGTGCAGCATTTTCCGCTGATTGGGTAAATACACCTTCAAACATATCGCGAGCCCACTGCAATGTATGTTCAATTGCATTTGGGAAATTCTTCAATGTACAAATAGGGATACTCTTTTCTGGTGGATCTTGAGATGAACTATAAGATTCAGTTAAAAATGGTACAATCACTTGTACATTTCCCATTGTGCCTAGAGTTCCAGACTCTACTAAAGGCAAACGATTGAATACGCATTTCCTATCCATATAAATACGTGCATCCACATTGTCTAATGCATTGGCAACGCCATTCAGTTTTCCAAAGAATTCTTCAGAAAATACTCTTTCTGTTTCAGGTCCAACACGCAATTCATATGCTGTGACTTTGATGCCTGGATTCATTTTCTTAATAGCCTTGGCAGCTGTTTTCGCCTTTGGCTTTTGAACATCATGTGGTCGGAACAAAAATTGGCGATTCAAATTTGATTTTTCAATCAGATCCATATCAGTTATCACTATTTCTCCATTTCCAGCCCCAACACCAATCATTGCGAAATTTTTAAGCAATTCGCAACCGATAGCGCCAGCACCAACAATAAATACCTATTAAATTTTAGTTTAAATTCAATTATTAGATACTACACGAAATTTGATAGGTGTTTATACCTCACATCGCCCAATTTCTCCTGGAAATTTTTTCCGAAAATCGCAATCTGTGCATCATAACGTGAGCCCACTGGCTGAGCATCCGCTTCTTCAACGCCTTCGGCAGGCAAACATTCAATAGCATCATAATATAACCATTGATAGATTGGTGTGAACTTGCCAGTGCAGGCCTTTAGAACTTCTTGAGCAACAAAGCCACCGATCGCTGCATCTATAGGGCAAGTATTTCCAGCACACGTTTTAGCAAACAGCAATACTACGTTATCATTTATGTTGGCGTTTACAGACTTGCACATTTGTAAAAAATTTTGAGCATCTTCTTCATTCCAAGGACGTGGAGGCTGGCCAATCTGTTCAATATACTTATGTAAAGCAGCAAACGCAATATGCAATGAAGTTGGATGATCAAATTTAGCAAAGTCAGACACTAAGAATTCTGGTTCTTTTTCAGATTCTTCAAGTGATTTGAAGTTAACCGTTTTAGGCATTTTTACTTGCGTAGCAATACCACCAGAAATATATTCACTAAATGGCTTGTATCGCCAATACTAAATGTATATGGGCCCAAAACACTAATTTTGATTGGTTCAGAACCATTCAGCTCTGTCATCCCTTGAACTTCGCTAAATGTAACATAATCGCCATCATTCAAGCCATGACGCGTTTCATCTAAACAAGTAATAACACCTTGGGCATCGTGAGTAATACTTGCGATCATGGTGGATATTGGTTGAGCGCCATCCTGATCGTAATGGTGAAATTTTCACCAAAATCACAAAAGATTTTTGCAAATAAGCCATGAGTTTCAGCTATAATCAATGCAATGCCATTAGCATGAGCGAATTCCGAAATACGATGTTGTTCAGCATTATCGGAATCAGTAAGAACAATAACACGAAATTTACGCAAAAAATCATCGCTTAGTTCCCCAGTATAGGCTGTCGTACGTACGTAACTATTCAACTCAGCCAACTGATTGCATGATGCCTCAGCACGGTTTCGGCCTATATCTGCTTCGCTCAAATAAAACTGGGACGACAAATCGCGAATCTGGAATTAACACAGTATTAAATATAAATAATTGAATAATTTACTAGTAATCTTCTTCTTATAATAATAATAGTTCCCAACGGTTTTACCCTCCAAAGCCCGTCAAACCGACACGAGGGGCGTATCCGCAAGACGCACGGATTTGTAAGTTTTGTTTGCCGAGTGGTTGAAAGGCAGGGATTTGTTAAGCGTCGAGATCTAAAATTACTTAGCTACAGAGAATTGTTAGACTTATCAGCTAAGTAAAACACTAATAAGGTAGATTAAGTACTACTGACAAAGAAGATAAATATTGTAATGAATTTTGGGAAACTCCGGTTATTTTGCACCTTCTGCAAACGTTCGAATCGCTAAAATGTTGAATAAATAACTCCAATATTCAGTAATGCAAAATGGTCTTTATTATACTACTTTGAGAGTACTTCACAATAACTCTTACTTCACAACCAATTGCGTGTTTAAATCAAACTGCTTACTGACTACTCAGCTTGCTCTGCTTTTATACTCTCTGTTGCCTTGTCGGCATATTGCTCCAAATGTCTAGACGTTTCTCCTTCTAGAATCTTCTACTTGCTTACCAGCTATATGCGTGTGAATTTTTAGTTTATAGCCTCTCGCATAGCCATATGCGTGTGTATATGTGAGTACTACTTTGGCTGATGATTACATGTGTTTATGAGTATCTCTCCGTTGCCTTGTATGTACATGTGTAAATGATGGTTGATTTGTTTACGTACATATAAGTGGCTGCTTAGTATCGGATTAGGGATGATAGTATAGCTTAGTGATGTGAATATTCGTCACAATATAATAAGAGACGTCACTCGTTATATGTAGCCATTTGCTAAATGTTTTCTTCGAGGTAGTCGCTGGTTTTTTTTTGGCGAGATGTGCATAAAATGTCTTCTATACATTTTCGTGGGGTATTTTTGTTTATTTTTCCAACTGTATTTAATTAATAAATTCTCTTTCCAAAAATCACAGTTGCACACGGTACCCACACGGCGTGGATAAATGCGAGACAATTAAAAATATCCCTCTTAGAAAACATTAGGCATCAATTAGGAATAGAAACCAAGCTGTTTACTAATTTGATCATAAATTTACTCCAAGCAGCTCTATACGACTTGCAAGGGTAGGAAGATTAATAAGTTTTAGCCGATTGATATAAGGGGGAAGGTTATACAAGGAATCCCATAGAAAGTCCCTAAAGACAAAAAGTAAAAACCGTTTTTGAATTAATTGTAACCTATCTACATGACCTTGATAACGCGGATTGTAAATGCAAGAACACAAATTATTTATTCATTCATTAATATGAAGGTTGAAACCAAGGATGCATTGTAACACTAATATTAACGTTAACCAAAAAAGCAATCGTTTCTGTTTGGACGATTCAGATTATAAACGTTTATGTAATAAACGAAATAATATCATTTCGTTTTTTTAACATATACGAGATCCAATCGTTGATTTTCAATACACGAGCAGCAGTAGCAGGTAGCTTTAAGTTATTTTTTACACACACCGGAATTGCAAAGTTTTATGTTTGCTCTCTATTCTATTCGCCTAACACGCAGATTTTGACAATCTGCACAAAGTTATCTTGTTGCTGTAGAGATGAGCCAACCATATAGTCGAACCATGCTCACAACATTGTCTCCACTAGCAACGTCTTGTATAGGAGACGATTCAAAAATGTCCCACATAGAAAAGATTCGGCATAAATTTTTTGATTTCCAGCGAGCTACTCGCCACTCGTAGCAAACTGGTGGCTCTTATTATAATGTAACGAATTTTGGGAAATTCCGCTTATCTGCAACCTTCTACTAATGTTCGAATCACTAAAATGTTGAATAAATAACTCCACTATTTAATAATGCAAAATGGTCTTTATTAAAGTACTTCACAATAACACTTTTACTGCTCAACAGATAACGTGCTTAAATCAAACTGAATCTGATTGCTCAGATTGCGCTCTTTTATACTTTTTGGTTTCCTCGTTGACATATTTCTAGGCGTTTCCAGAATTTACTTAGTTACTAGCTATAAAATTATAACTACAGATGCACGTGTATAGCTTCTCATATGCGCGTGTATATGTGAGTGATACTTGCAAACATTATTGCCTACTTTTGGGAGTATCTCAGATATATGCATGTGTTTTTTCGTTGCTCTCCGCTGCTTGTATGAACATATGTGTAGACATAATGATTAATTTGGTTATGTGCATACAAGTCACTGCTCAGTATCGGTTTAGAGATGATAGTACCCCTTAGTGTTGCTAGTATTCGTCACAATAATTTATCCGCTTGCATCAAGCACAAATACATACATACGAACGCGCTCGGCTGCTACAACAGCAACAAACACAGATTTATTACGTTGATTCATTTCGTTTCTGCGTTAATGGTTGAATTTCGTTTCGTTCATTTAGTTATTAAACGAAAACAATTACTTTGCGCTTTAACGAAACGAAATAGACTTGAATAGTTTGTTAAGCATATCTGGTGTTGAAAATAAGCTTGTTAACAACGCCTTACTGAAATCAGTATAAATAACATAAATATAGTTTACACAAACTAAACAACACGCCGTAGCACAGAGGTTCGTGTCTCCGGTATTAAGCACAACTCGTTTTGTAGCGAGTTATTTAACCATAGTAAGCTGATCGGTAACGATAGCTTCGAACAATTTTGGAATACCGGAAAGTATTGCAATGCTCAGATAGTTTTCAATGTCAGACCTGCACTCTTATGAAGAGGTATGGAAGACTTTTTCCATGCCGGTGGAAAAACGACTTGCTTTACAGAAAGATTGTACAAGTCAGATAGTGGCTCATAGATGTGGACAGCACATTTTTAAGTGTACATGTAGGAATACAATCAGGACCATATTAAAACATTATTCTCACGTTTTAAGATAAAGTAAAACATCATCGATAATTGTGGGGTTGTGAATTAATCTTAGCAGAACAGTTGGGATTTGAAAATATTGGCAAAGGAGTTTGAAATACTAAGGTTATCGCTAGATGTACGTTCCTGATTGAAGGAAATCCTTGCACTTTACGTTTAGAATTTACGAAACGATAAAAAGACTTTGGGTTGGAGAAAATATTCTTTCTCGTCTTACAGATGTAAGTTTTATAAGACTTTTTATTCAATTCGAAGTATTTCTGACGCAAAATGGAATACTGTAAGTAAAGTCTGTTTAATCCTGATTGTAGTAATAATATTATATTGGAATTGCATTTTAGGCCGAGCTTCCAAAGAATGACACTGTCAACGACCAAATCCTCGGACACCTAATTTACAAAATATACAAAGGAAATGTCGACCATATTGCACATCCACGTCGATGGATAACGCTACCAACTGTCTTACATCCAAAAAATACTGGGTGTAACATTCGATCAGAATCGCCATTTTGGCTAGTATGCAGCCGCACTTGTATCCAAAGTCAGAGCCGTAACCAAAATCTCAAGTCTATGCTACGCGCCCCAATATGGTCGCCGAGCCTAAAACAAACACAGAAACCTGAGCGTCCCAACTGACATCTTATTGAAGAGACCCCGCCTCCCATGAACATAGAATTCATCTTAAGTCACTTAAGAATTCAGCCGTTTGAAGATCAGGAGCATGAAGGGGCCCTAAAAACATGGACACTATGCCACTATGGATAAGAATAATGGTTTGAGATAAACTAGTAAAAAAACGATGTTTACAGGAAGAGTAAGAATAATATAAGATTAAGAGTAATAGTGATAGTTAGACTTGGATAAGAGCAAGAAAAGGACGGTTCCCAAGGCATTCGGTTCTATGTACGCGATCGACTCGGGATTTTGGCCGACCAAAGGCTATAATTCAGTGTAATCCTATTTAATTTGTTTAGCAAGAGAAGGAAGAGTAAGAAGTAAAACGAGAAGATTTACGGAAGAATGAAAGGAATAGGGAATTTAAATGGGCCGATTAAGTTAAACTAGAAAATGCAGTGTGGATAGGAAATAAGAGAGTATAAAAAGGGTTAGCCAGAGGAGAGGTTGATCATACGGCCATTTCATGCTTGTCAAAACGTTTCCAGGGTCAGCCAGAGCTGTTTAAAATAAAGTTTTGATAGGCCTTCTTTTTTTCCAACAATTAATTTCTATAAGCTATGATTTTTTTAAGCATCGTTGCCGTAAAACCTCTACCGCTTTATATTTTTACGCCAGCCACCATTTTCTGCTCAATGAACCTACCTCTTAACGCTTCGTTTACATAGATAAATGTTGGGTCTCGGGACCGTGTACCGCCGATCCCTAGCTTTCGTATTATAAGCCTCCTAGATACTATTCCGCGATTTCATGACATTGTTCCAGGCCGTCAATCATTTCATTTCCGTATCCATATTCCTTAGTAGTGGACAATGGGATAATCTGAAGGTTCACCTATTCAGTTGCGTTGACAGGAAAAGAAAATAAACCCTCCCACAAAAGCAAATACAGACCGCAGGCGTTGTTTTCCTGCATGTTATTTCATATTTCAGAGCGGCATTAATGTAGTATTTTTTATGATACTGGAATACGAAGAATTGTCGTTATGCTAATTTCTGAACGACAATTCTTCGTTACTTCGATCCGTCTTTGGAACTCCCCTCCAGCTAGAATAGGACAAATAAGTAATGCACTGCATTTCAAAAAATAATTAATCTTGTTTATAAATGACTCACCTCTCCTTCTTCAACTGACTCTCTTTACTGATCTTCTATCCGTTTTTCTCGCCATCTTCCTATTTCTCTAAGGTTAGAACATAATAATTATTCCCGTACTGCCATTACAAAGTCTCCTCTATTCTTATTTCTATTTCTGCGTCCCTAGGCTAAGCTCTATAAATTTAAAATGTAACCATTATGTCTTAGTTTGCAAATTATCTATCGTTTATCTACGTTATGAATTTTCGTTTTTATTTTCTGTCACTGTCCTGACTAGCACCATAAATAATTTTGCCAAATTGTTGTGCTAGGAAAATTAATAAAATACAAATACAATAATCATGCTGCAGATCAGTGATGATAATCATGGTACATTTGTACTTTTTTGGTACATTTCGCTTCCCGAAAGTACGTTGGTACTACATTGATATATTTGGTAGATTTTGTAAAATACAGCACTACACTTCAAGTCATTTGCAAAGCAGCTCTGAATGTACAAAAAAAAATTTAAATTTTTCGAAGAAAATATATAGTTAAGTTGTTTTGTTGCCGAGCACAATTTGCCATTTGCAATTAGGGATCATTTAAATATGCTTATGAAAAATAGCATAACTGATTCTAAAATTGTAAACAAATTTTGCATCAATAGAATTAAAGCACAGAAAATAATAACTCAAATAGCAGGGCCAGAAAATTATAAATCCATAATTGCATTTTGTCAGAAGAATTATTACTCTCTAATAGTATATGAAACGACTGATATATGTGTTAACCTGGGTCGATTTGTATGGACGAGAGTTAACCGATATCGCGCCATCGATTTTCGATAGGATTTGGGCTCAGGAAAAAAAGTTCCACTACGTATACCCAAAAAAAATTATTTTCGAGCCTGCGAAAAAAATGGCGAAAGGGTTAAATTTTTCGACCAAAACACTCCCCAAAACCCAAAAATATTATTTTTTTTTCAAAAAACGGTTGTAAAGAACGTTGGTGATAACAGTTTTGGGTATGCGTATTGGAACTTTTTTCCTGAGTCCAAATCCTATCGAAAAATCGATGTCGCGATATCGGTCAATAAATGACCCAGTCTGATATGTATATCAAAAAATTTGGCAGTTTCGATTCGAATTTTTGATAAAAAGTGCATTGATAGATTTTTAGATTTGATACCTTTGACCGATAGTAGCACGAAGGGTATTTTAATGCCATTATTAAATCTTTGAAAAACCATTCAATACCACTTGAAAAACTAATAGGTTTCACTGCCGACAATTGCTCGGTTATGATGGGAGCAAAAAGCGGAGTGCAAGCAATTTCTTCCAAATCTGCATGTTAATGGATATATTTGTCACATTTTAAATTAGCTTCAATGGCCGCTTGTGATGTATTTCCCAACACAATTGATACATTTTTAATAGACGTAAACTATCACTTTTGTAACAGCCCCCTTAGGAGGGCAAACTTTCAGAGTTTTCAATAACATTTCGGTACAGAAATGCATATTATACTAAAGTACGCCCCCACAAAGTGCTTTCTAGACAAGCAGTCATAGATAGAATTCTTGAGCAATGGGATGCCCTCAAGTATTATTTAAATCTTTAGAAGCTGTAATCAAAATATTAATCTTATATCTGAAAATTTTCAAAGTCCTATTTAAAAAGTATATTTACATTTCTTTCTTATAGTTTGAATGCAATGAATAATGTGAATATAGAAATGCACTCTGAAGATGTTCCATACATTACTTATTATCAAATTAAACATTTTATAAAAAAATCTTATTTAGACTTCAGGCCTATTTGGCTATTAAATATTGATTCAGACGAAAATCACTTAACCCCAAATGAAGTTTACTGCTGTGTTAATGTGGATATTATTCTATCAAACAACCTTTCGAAAAAGATGACGTACACATATTTAAGAGCTGTGATAAACAATGTTATATACTATTTTGTAGTACTTTATTAAAGCAAATAAATTTTAATGACAAAACTTTGTTGTGGGCTGCAAAGCTTTCACTAGAAAGTATTTTAAGCGGTAAAACAAATAGTATTGTGGCTTTAGTTATGGACTTGTTTCCGAAATCTGCATTTGATAAAATAGAGCAAATTAATTGTGAATTTAGAGCTTTAGCAGAGAATGAGAGCCTTAAAAATTCAAGAATTTAACAAGTAAGGAAGGTTAAGTTCGGGTGTAACCGAACATTACATACTCAGTTGAGAGCTATGGTGACAACATAAGGGAAAATAACCATGTAGGAAAATGAACCGAGGGAAACCCCATGTGTATCAAATGAAAGGCATTGAAGAGTATTTTATGAGGGAGTGGGCCATAGTTCTATAGGTGGACGCCATTTAGGGATATCGCCATAAAGGTGGATCAGGGTTGACTCTAGAATTTGTTTGTACGATATGGGTATCAAATGAAAGGTGCTAATGAGTATTTTAAAAGGGAGTAATCCTAAGTTCCATAGGTGGACGCCGTTTCGGGATATCTCCATAAAGGTGGGCCTGGGGTGACCCTAGAATTTGTTTGTACAATATGGGTATCAAAAGAAAGGTGTTAATGAGTATTTTAAAAGGGAGTGATCCTTAGTTCCATAGGTGGACGCCGTTTCGAGATATCGCCATAAAGGTGGACCAGGGGTGGACCTAGAATTTGTTTGTACGATATGGGTATCAAATTAAAGGTATTAATGAGGGTTTTTAAAAGGAGTGGTGGTAGTTGTATAGGTGGTCGCCTTTTCGAGATATCGCCATAAAGGTGGACCAGGGGTGACTCTAGTATGCGTTTGTACAATATTGATATCAAACGAAAGGTGTTAATGAGTATTTTAAAAGGGAGTGAGCCTTAATCGTATAGGTGTACGCCGTTTCGAAATATCGCCTTATAGGTGGACCAGGGGTGACTCGTAGAATACGTTTGTACAATATGGGTATCAAACGAAAGGTGTTAATGAGTATTTTAAAAGGGAGTGGGCCTTCTATAGGTGGGACGCCTTTTCCAGGTATCGCAATAAAGGAAGACCAGGGTGACTCTAGACTTTGTTTGTACGATATGAGTATCAAATGAAAGGTGTTAATGAGTATTTTTAAAAGGGAGTGGGCCTTCGTTCTATAGGTGGTCGCCTTTTCCAGATATCGCCATAAAGGTGGACCAGGGGTGACTCTAGACTTTGTTTGTACGATATGAGTATCAAATGAGAGGTGTTAATGAGTATTTTAAAAGGGCGTGGGGCTTAGTTGATGAAATTGGGTAATCAATTTAAGATTTAAAACGGGGTGGTTTTGCAGTTTTATATATTATCTATCAATTAATTTTGTTTGTTAGAAACACTCAAATCAATTTACACAATTTGGTTGTAGTTGCTTTTGTTTTTAATATTCTTTTCTTTTATAATTTCTGCTTTGATATTGCTTTTGTTTTGTAGTTCTAGTTTAAATACTTATTTCCAATTCTTATTTTCCCGGTGTCGTTCAACAATATGGCGTAACTGATAAAAATTATATATTGTAAATTAAAAAATTATAGAACTGAATTTAAACTGATGGTCACACCAATTTTTGGTCTTTTCGAATTTCTGCCTGATTTTAGGCGCACTAATAAATTATGTTTGTTTGTGGTAGTACATCTTTATGCGTACAATAAATATTTAATATATCACATTCTTTTTATACTCAGTTGAGCAGAGCTCACAGAGTATATTAAGTTTGATTGGATAACGGTTGGTTGTACATATATAAAGGAATCGAGATAGATATAGACTTCCATATATCAAAATATTCAGGATCGAAAAAAAATTTGATTGAGCCATGTCCGTCCGTCCGTCCGTCCGTCCGTCCGTTAACACGATAACTTGAGTAAATTTTGAGATATCTTGATGAAATTTGGTATGTAGGTTCCTGAGCACTCATCTCAGATCGCTATTTAAAATGAACGATATCGGACTATAACCACGCCCACTTTTTCGATATCGAAAATTTCGAAAAACCGAAAAAATGCGATAATTCATTGCCTAAGGCGGTTAAAGCGATGAAACTTGGTAGATGGGTTGACGTTATGACGCAGAATAGAAAATTAGTAAGATTTTGGACAATGGGCGTGGCACCGCCCACTTCTACAAGAAGGTAATTTAAAAGTTTTGCAAGCTGTAATTTGGCAGTCGTTGAAGATGTCATGATGAAATTTGGCAGGAACGTTACTACTATTACTATATATGTGCTAAATAAAAATTAGCAAAATTGGATGAAGAACACGCCCACTTTTTAAAAAAAATTTTTTTTAAATTCAAATTTTAACAAAAAATTTAATATCTTTACTGTATATAAGTAAATTAAGTCAAAATTCAACTCTAGTAATGATATCATGCAACAAAATACAAAAATAAAAGAAAATTTCAAAATGGGCGTGGCTCCGCCCATTTTCATTTAGTTTGTCTAGAATACTTATACCATAAGTCGAACAAAAATGTACCAATCCTTCTCAAATTTGGTAGGAGCATAGATTCTGTGACGATAACTGTTCTCTGTGAAAATGGGCGAAATCGGTGAAAGCCACGCCCAGTTTTTATACACAGTCCACCGTCTGTCCTTCCGCTCGGCCATTAACACAATAACTTGAACAAAAACCGATATATCTTTACTAAACTTAGCCCACGTACTTATCTGAACTCACTTTATCTTGGTATGAAAAATGGCCGAAATCCGACCATAACCACGCCCACTTTATCGATATCGAAAATTACGAAAAATGAAAAAAATGCCATAATTTTATACCAACTACGAAAAAAGGGATGAAACATGGTAACTGGATTGATTTATTGACGCAAAATATAACTTTGGAAAAAACTTTGTAAAATGGGTGTGACACCTACCATATTAAGTAGAAGAAAATGAAAAAGTTCTACAAGGCGAAATCAACAGCCCTTGGAATCTTGGCAGGAATACTGTTAGTGGTATTGCATATATAAATAAATTAGCAGTACCCGACAGATGATTTTCTGGATCACCTGGTCCACATTTTGGTCGATATCGCGAGAACGCCTTCACATATACGTCTAAGGGCCACTCGCTTTTAAAACCCTCATTAATACTTTTAATTTGATATCCATATCGTACAAACACATTCTAGTCTCACCCTGGCCCACCCTAATGGCGATATCTCGAAAAGGCGTCCACCTATATACCTAATGTCCACTCCCTCTTAAAATGCTCAGTAACACCTTTCGTTTGATACCCATATCGTACAAACATTCTAGAGTCACCCCTGGTCCACCTTTATGGCGATATCTCGAAAAGGCGTCCACCTATAGAACTAAGGATTACTCCCTTTTAAAATACTCATTACCATCTTTCATTTGATACCCATATCATACAAACACATTCTAGAGTCACCCCTGGCCCACCCTAATGGCGATATCTCGAAAAGGCGTCCACCTATAGACCTAATGCCCACTCCTCTTAAAATGCTCAGTAACACCTTTCGTTTGATACCCATATCGTACAAACATTCTAGAGTCACCCCTGGCCCACCCTAATGGCGATATCTCGAAAAGGCGTCCACCTATAGACCTAATGCCCACTCCCTCTTAAAATGCTCAGTAACACCTTTCGTTTGATACCCATATCGTACAAACATTCTAGAGTCACCCCTGGCCCACCCTAATGACGATATCTCGAAAAGGCGTCCACCAATAGACATCATGCCCACTCCCTCTTAAAATGCTCAGTAGCACCTTTCGTTTGATACCCATATCGTACAAACATTCTAGAGTCACCCCTGGTCCACCTTTATGGCGATATCTCGAAAAGGCGTCCACCTATAGAACTAAGGATTACTCCCTTTTAAAATACTCATTACCATCTTTCATTTGATACCCATATCATACAAACACATTCTAGAGTCACCCCTGGCCCACCCTAATGGCGACATTTCGAAAAGGCGTCCACCTATAGACCTAATGCCCACTCCCTCTTAAAATGCTCAGTAACACCTTCCATTTGATTCCCATATCGTACAACTAGAGACACCCCTGGTCCACCTTTATGGCGATATCTCGAAACGGCGTCCACCTATGGAACTAAGGATCACTCCCTTTCAAAATACTCATTAACAGCTTTCATTTGATACCCATATCGTACAAACATATTCTAGAGTCACCCCTGGTCCACCTTTATGGCGATTTCTCGAAAAGGCGTTCACCTATAGAACTAAAGCCCATTCCCTTTTAAAATACTCATTATCACCTTTCATTTGATACTCATATCGTACAGACACATTCTAGAGTCAGCCCTGGTCCACCTTTATGGCGATATCCCTAAATGGCGTCCATCCATAGAACTATGGCCTACTCTCTCTTAAAATACTCTTTAATACCTTCCATTTGATACACATGCCATACAACCACATTCCAGGGTTACCCTAGGTTCATTTTCCTACATGGTGATTTTCCTTATTTTGTCTCCATAGCTCTCAACTGAGTATGTAATGTTCGGTTACACCCGAACTTAGCCTTCCTTACTTGTTTGTTTAAAGGTTGATGTTTAGTTATATCCTCCTGGCAGGATCGCCAATTGTGGTGTACTTATTTATAGACTCTAATTTGTATTCTTAGATTTTATAAATATTGAATCCATTTATTTAAATACGAAAAATATTAATACTAATAATCAAAAATTTTCTTTGTTTGATGCAACAATTCAAAAACAACTTAAATGTATTTTTTTTAATTTTAACAAAGTTTAAATACAGTAAAATTATAAACCCTACAAATGTGACTACTAAAAGAGAGTTTTGGAGTCAAAAATTACACCCAAGTGTTTACTCTCTGGACAACGATTAAGAGATTTAACATTTAGTTTGTAGATAAAGTATGTGGCAGTTTTTTTATGGATTAGGACACAACACAGTATATGTTTGAGTTTAAATATAAATTATTGTATTTTGCCATCCGGCAAAAGAGTCCAGCTCAGAACCGTTGGAAATAGTTTGACAAATAAATAGTATTTTTTGTGAAATATATAGTTTTAGTGTTATGTTTCAATCATTAAAGGGGAGGAGTGTTGGGGAAACATATTGAGCAAAAAGTGCTAAGTCAGGGGAAAAAAATTAGTTTTGAGTGCGGAAATTGTGCTTAGTCATAAAATAGCTGCTGGGTTGGCATATATGACTTTTTATTTATCTTTTTCAGAGCTTCTCCACTCAAAAGCATTGCAATTAAGGTATCCTAATTCACAGTTTTGAAAAAAGGTTATTTCAAAAATTATTCAGTTTTTTTCGTCTCCTGTAAAATTCGTAAAAGTTGACTTAGCAAATTTTCACATTAAGCTAACGATATATGCATCATAATCACATTCAAAAATGTTTCAAAAATCTCAACCAAAACGATTGAAATATGTTCACGAATATGATCAGAAAATTACTGTGAAAAGCAGTTAAATATTACTGTAAAACAATTAAAGCTCAATTTTACAATGATATCAAATATAAATAAAAAGCATTTCGAAATAGGAACCATAAATGATTATTCAAGAATAATCACATTTAAGGTACATTTACTCCCACATGGTACTCCCGACGATACATTCATTTTCGAACAGAAAATGCTTTTAAATTTTAACGGATTTAGTCATATTGGGGTATGATATTTAAATGTTTTGATGAAAATTTTCAAAAAATTCTGGCTGAGTAATGAAATAAAAACATAAAACTTAGCAGCTTTTATGTGTAGTAAGAAAATGTTGTTGTTGTGGTTGTAGATGTGCTTCGCCCCATCCAATAGGTGTGACCGATCACAAATTGTCATCAATATCCTCTAACGGGAGTCCAAGGAACCTTGCTGTTTCAATAGGGGCAGACCAGAATGAGAGGGGTGTTAGAGGCTTTGGTTCCACATTACAATTGAAGAGATGGTTGGTGTCATGTGGGGACATATTGCAAGCAGGGCATACATTTTGTATGTCGGCGTTGATTCTGGATAGGTAAGAGTTTAACCTATTACAATACCCAGATCGAAGTTGAGCTAGAGTGAAGCGCGTTTCTCTAGGGAGAGTGCGTTCCCCCTCTGCTAGTTCTGGGTATTTTTCTTTGAGTACCGGATTCGCCAGGCAATTTCTGGCATAGAGGTCCGACGCCTGTTTGTGGATATCACTGAGGACCTGCTTATGTTTTTTGGCTTCATACGGCTGTGTTCTCAGGTTTCCTCATAATGCTTACGGAGATGACTCCTTAAGCCCCTGGGCGGTGTTGGCTCATCAATCAGTTAGTTGTCTGTTGGGATGCCCAGGTTTCTGGGTATTGGGTATTCAACAGGAACTGTTTGGTTAGCATCTCATTTCTCTCCCTGATAGGGAGTATTCGCGCCTCATTATGTAGATGGTGCTCTGGGGATATAAGAAGACAGCCCGTGGCGATTATGAGAGCAGTATTTTGGCAGGCCTGTAGCTTCTTCCAGTGAGTAGTCTTGCATGCAATCCGCTGGCCAATTGCTTTGTAAGTAGTAATGAGCGTTTCTTTATCTTTTCCCCAAGTACTGCCAGCAAGAGATTTGAGGATTTTATTACGGCTCTGGATTATCGGTACAATTGCGGCTGCATGCTCACCAAAATGTAGATCCTGATCAAACGTCACACCCAAGATTTTGGGGTGTAGGACAGTCGGTAGCGTAGTGCCATCGACGTGGATGTTCAAAATGGTCCACATTTGGGACGTCCAAATTATAAATAAGGTCGCGGATGATTTAGTCGGTGATATTGCCACGTTTCGCGAGGCGAAAAAACTGGAGATCAGGGAGGTAGCCGTTTATTCTGTTGCAAAGCTCATCGATCTGTGGGCCCGGGTCTGTGGCCATTATTGTGCAGTCGTCGGCGTAAGAAACGATAGTAACTCCTTCCGGTGGCGAAGGTAGTTTTGATATGTAGAAATTAAACAAATATGGGGATAGGACACCACCCTGTGGCACCCCTTGTTTAATTCTTCTTGGCTTTGATGTTTCGTTTCTGAATTGCACCGATGCACAGTGGGGGCAGTTCATACAAAAGTTGGCCATAAACAGTAAAAGTCGACCTACATACTTCAAAGTTGGCACACATGCTTCTTTGATGAATAATAGTAAATCCTGCTAAAATGAGCTTAATCCGTCCAGAAATACTCCCCCTCCCCATATAACGGTAATTTTGAAAAACGTTCAAATTGCAATATATTCAAAACCAATGAAGTTAGAATGCTCAAAATTGATATATAAGCACATATAGCATATGAAATTAAAGAAAAGTTTTATTATCATATTTTGAAAGGGGTTACACCCATTTCATATTTTTTTTTCAAGATGTCCTTTACAAAAATTACCGAAATTTGGTTATCTGCACCATTACTTACATATATAAGTTAGTTTCATTCATATATATTTTTTAAAATATGCTTAAAGCTACATATTCAATTTATAAGCATTTCCAGCGCTTCTGGTGCCAGTTCTTTAGATGGCTTATCTCCTTTAATGCGTAAGCTACTAATAAGGGGGTCTGATGAAATCAAAAGATAATGAAATACATCTTCATTATTTTCGACTCTAGACGAGCATCTAGCGTAATCATGCCGGGCATTTTTAAATACTTTATTCGACGCTTCCTGGGCCTCTTCAGATAATCGCCCAATTGGAATTGTTATAGCTTCTATTAGTTGCCTTCCATGTAGTAAAACTTTATGGACAGATGGAGGCATATTATACCAGCCATAAAGTTGAACAAACATCTCTGCTGTTTCTTTGGTGTAGGATTCAAACTTTTCCGTGTCAATTCTCTCCCGCAACATATAACTTGTAAAATATTCCTAAATCGTTTTGTTTACATCAATATCAGTGCATTGCGAAACAATTTCCGCTTCTGACGTCGGGCAGTATTGCCATCATTTGTGCTTCCATAACCAGGCTTTACAGAATCTACACAAATCGATAGATTTTGTTTAAGTTTATTCTGAATCTGTCGCTTTCGTTCCTCTTTTTTCACTTTGTTTTCTCCTGATGCAAATCCCTTTTTAAATTCCAGATTATAGGATATATGCAAAACGCACTCCATAAAACGTATCCAACAATGTAAAGTTGAAAGACCAAATTGAAAATTTGCAGTGTTTACCTTTAAAAATTTAATTAACCAAACCATTTAAACTGGATTGTTTTAATTTTTCTAATTACCTTTAACTGTTTAATTTTTTCTAAATTATTCATTTCAGATGGCTTTGCTCCACAAATGTTGCATGATGCCGTTGACTTTTGGCCAGTCAGGGCATTGCAAACTTTTCCATCCACCATAGAGCAATATGCCAGTAAATGTTTCTTTCTTTTCAATTTCTCTTAGAAAACATAATAATTGAAATTCAATTATTATAAGCCGGTGTTAAGTGTTGGGTTTTCTACTTGAGTTAAATATACTTTATTTTTGTAAATTATTTTTGAATTATTTTATTTGGTATATTATTTCAAAATGAAAATCTTATTGATAGTTATTTTTAAAAATTTAAAAATGTAAAGATATTTAAATTAAGTAATAAATAAAGATTTATTAAAATATATAGTTATTACTATATATATTGGTAAATGTAGGGTTTTCTACTTGAGTTAAATATACTTTATTTTTGTAAATTATTTTTGAATTATTTTATTTTGTATATTATTTCAAAATGAAAATTTTATTGATACTTATTTTAAAAATTTAAAAATGTAAAGATATTTAAATTAATTTAAATTACTATATATATAACTATCAATAAAATTTTCATTTTGAAATAATATACAAAATAAAATAATTCAAAAATAATTTACAAAAATAAAGTATATTTAACTCAAGTAGAAAACCCTACATTTAATGTTATTCAAAATAAATTAATTCAAAAATAATTTATAAAAATATAGTATATCTAAGTAAAGTATATAACTCCACATTTCCATTATAGAATAATTATAATAAACGTAGTAACAGCAACAGTAAAAATAATAATATTCTAATATAATAAATAAGACGTTTATAGACACAAAGTATTTGAGAGTGACGTAGTGTTACTGCTATACTTCATTGTTGGTACCACTCTTATGTGGAAATTATTTTAAAAGTAGCCACTATAATGCGTTTATTATTCCGGCAAAAAGCAGATTTTCTTCTATTTAATATATAAGTAAGGTATTTATATATGCATATTATTTATTTATCTATATAAATATATATATTTTATATCTGTATCTTTGCACACGATCGAAAATTGCACATTTTTATATATAAAGATATACAGATTTTGACTTTTTGTCACATAATAATAAAGTAGGTATGTAGGTGTTCCACTTCATTCATTTAATTTTGAAAGTATGCACATTTTAGATAACACGCTGTTCACAATGGTGTTGCACTTATATATACAGGAGGATAGTTGTAGGAAACAGAGCAAAATTTATATTTTATTGATGTAAAAGTTCTTCTTTCCAAAATGTCATTATTGAAAGTATATATACATATATATTTATAATTTTATGTTAATTTATTTTCAAGTTTAATTTATTTGCAAATATTAGTTGTAGCAGTTTGTTTGAAAAGCGTTGATATAGAGTTAACTTTTTGACTAATGTAGCGCTCGACAGCTGCTTAATATAGTACAGATCTATTGTTATTTATTTATTTTATCGATCGCCATTATAGAATAAGTTGTTTATTTTATTTATATTAATACTTTTACTTGTTTCTTACTTGTAATTTTTCAATTTTTTTTAAATAATTAAGTTACCTTTTTTAAATGAAAATTTTGGAAGTTATCAAAATAAGAAAATTTTGTTAGAATATAAAATTTTGTTAAACAAATTCAAATAATTCAATAAAATATTTATAGAATAAATATTTTATTATAATTATCCTATATTAAGCTCATGAATTCTTAAATAGAAGTATAAACTGAACACACCATTAAACAAACATACATAAATATGTAAAACTGAGCCCGAGTTTACAAAGCTTCTCATTGGCAACGAAGAAGAATTTTACGAAAACAAATCTACATGGCACACAAATTAATATAGAGACAAAATGTCTCAATTGTGTTGTTAGTGTAGAAATGAGAAAAACTGAATTAAGCATGAAAACAAATACCAGCAGGATAGCCTAGTGGGTAAAGGCAACTGCAGTTTCACCATGTGATTCACGGTTCGAATCCCAGTGAAACCTTTGATAACATTACAAAATTGCCTGATGATTACGTTGGCGGTTTTCGAAATGGTTCCATCGCAATATGCCAGTAAATGTTTTCTTTCTTTTCAGTTTCTCTTAGAAAACATAATAATTGAAATTCAATTATTATAAGCCGGTGTTAAGCTCATGAATTCTTAAATAGAAGTATAAACTGAACACACCATTAAACAAACATACATAAATATGTAAAACTGAGCCCGAGTTTACAAAGCTTCTCATTCGCAACGAAGAAGAACTTTACAAAAACAAATCAACATGGCACACAAATTAATATAGAGAAAAAATTTCTCAATTGTGTTGTTAGTGTAGAAATGAGAAAAACTGAATTAAGCATGAAACAAATACCAGCAGGATAGCCTAGTGGGTAAAGGTAACTGCAGTTTCATCATGTGATTCACGGTTCGAATCCCGGTGAAACCTTTTGATAACATTACAAAATTGCCTGATGATGATTACGTTGGCGATTTTCGAAATGGTTCCATCGCAATATGCCAGTAAATGTTTCTTTTCAGTTTCTCTTGGAAAATATAATAATTGAAATTCAATTATTATAAGCCGGTGTTAAGCTCATGAATTCTTAAATATAAGCATAAACTGAACACACCATTAAACAAACATACATAAATAGAGCACTGTAATTTGAATGTAACTGTAAATGCTAACGCTTCTCTTAAAATACATATTGACTCTAAATTTGTTATTTCTTCGGAGTAAAAATTGAACTCTCTTAACGTATCTTCCACTGTCTCTTTCTTGAATTGAAATTTTATTGGACGGCATAAGCGTGTTGATGATGGTCGTTCATTTTCCCATAACTTATAGTTATTTTCATTTAAAGTGAGTTGAAGGGGCACACAACTTATAATAAAAACGCTACTATCCGTCAAGTTTTGTTGATCATTTAAAAGCTTTGCTTGAGCAGATGTGGATGGTTCAGTTACAGTACCACTCCACCTTTGCCTAAACGTTTGCTGGCCTGAAGATCCTTCCATTCCCCATTTACCATATAAAGTAAGTTCCTTTCCATTAGCCATGTTTAATTTTTCAATTTCCAACGAACCAATTAAAGGGCTCAGAACCAAAAGGATCTAAGTGACATTTTTTTTAAATTGAGTTATACCCATATTTTATATATTTAATATAGTGTCTATTTGTTGACAATGCGATCCAAGCCATTTTGGACATTTTAGTACCATATATTTGCCAGGCCAAAAACGTACTAAATTTTATTGCATTAATGATTGGAGCCAAAAGGATCTAAGTGCGCTCCTCTAAGCAATAAAATTTAATTGCTCGGCCAAAAGAACATGCAGAATTTTTTCAAGTATGCAGTTTTGTAGCTCGTTTAATTTTAGTATAATAAAGTGCTAAACTTAAGTTCGTAGGAAGTCTCGCTGATATGAAAGAGGTGAAGAAGCCACTCCCCTCTCTCGTCTGTGCCTCGGACTTGGGTTCAATACTTGACTAATGTAAAAGCAGGCTTACATGAAATACATCATCGTATAGCAGTGACAAAATAAAATAAAATGAAACTGACGTTTAGTCAGCTGACACACGGTGGTTCACAGCCCAAATCGTCCACCATGAAATATGCAAATTTCAACAAGAACTACTTCTTTTGACAAGATAGAATGGTTTATAAACAAAATATTATGATAGTGATTAAAGTTTTGCAAAATTACACGAAAAAATTATTGGTGTCCTGTAAAAAAGGACGGCCTATAAAACCGATTTAAATTATCCTTTTTTAAGTTTCTTTCCGGATTTCCTCTAATATCTATTTAAGTATCGTAATTAAAGAAAAATTTAAAGATTTCTTCTATTAATAAGTCTTTAGGCATATCTGGGTTAAAAATAGGGAAATTTTTCTCAACTGGAACTGTACGTTGTATATTTTCTGTAAATACTTAATATAATGTCACTATGCCTAATGTATGCCAAATTCGCGAAAATTTGTTATTTTGGCCGAGCAATCAACGTTCGAAATTTTATTGCAACAATTTTTGGAGCCAAAAGGGTCTAAGTGCGCTTGGATCCAGAAAAAAAATTGCCAAAAATCAGCGAGACTTCCTACGAACTTAAGTTTAACACTTTATTATACTAAAATTAAACGGGCTACAAAACTGCATACTTGAAAAAATTCTGCATGTTCTTTGGCCGAGCAATCAACGTTCGAAATTTTATTGCAACAATTTTTGGAGCCAAAAGGGTCTAAGTGCGCTTGGATCCAGAAAAAAAATTGCCAAAAATCAGCGAGACTTCCTACGAACTTAAGTTTAGCACTTTATTATACTAAAATTAAACGGGTTACAAGACTGCATACTCGAAAAAATTCTACATGTTCTTTTGGCCGAGCAATCAACGTTCGAATTTTTATTGCAATAATTTTTGGAAATTTTAGCCATAAATTTTGAAATTTACAGTTATTTTCCATCTGCAGTAAACATCCTTTGAATTAGTTGACTAACCTGCATTCATTTAGACAGGAATCAAACGCATTTACCCAGAATTTACAATAAGTAATTTACATTAACCTTAATTATCTCAATTCAACGTCGCTGCCCTTCAATTATACGTTGGACAGTGTGGTTCAGAAGAGATTGTAACTTTACTTCTGCGCCGATTTCACTCACTGATATGTTGGGTGGGTAACAGTCAGTCTTAGTTTCCCTTAATTTATCGTAACTTGGGTAAAATTTGTCACCCAGCATCTTAAGGTTATATAAACGCATGTCCATATATTTTGATCTGCTGTAACCTAAATCGATATACATGGATGGCTAAAGACCCGTTTATAAAGGATATTTCTATATTATTTAATTGGCATTTCAGTTGGCACTTTTGAGTAGCAGCTTTTGCCAATACATCGGAACTGTAATTGCTACATAGCTCCGCAACTCGTCTTCGTTTTTTACGTTCTGATTCACTGCTCGAATGTGGGCGACCGCGCTTAGAAGTGGAAGCTTCATTATCTGTTGCCATTGGTTCCTAAGATTTAATAGTAACAATCTGTACATAAACTTTTAACTATAAACTCTGAAAAAGTGAAATCAAACATAAACTAAACAATTAAAAAATAAAAATAAATGTAAGGCGATCTAGCGCCGAGGTTCTCTTCCAATTTGCGTCGTGCTCCTCTTGATTTTCCCTACAAATTGGCCGGACGGAACCTACATGTTTTATGCCGACTCCGAACGGCATCTGCGAAGCAGATGAGTTTTCACTGAGAGCTTTTTATGGTAGAAATACACCCGGAGCGCTTGCCAAACACTGCCGAGGGGCGACCCCGCTTAGAATAATTTTCTTCTAATTGAAAAACCTTATTTCTAAAATTTTGATGTTGCTTTGCCCGGGGTGCGAACCCAGGGCATACGGTGTGATAGGCGGAGCACGCTACCATCACACCACGGTGGCCGTAAATTATTAATTTCACGTTGTTAAATTACAGATTAACTAAACAACGAAAGCAAAAAAACGAGTTTAAAATTATCAATAAATTGGAATTACATATATACGTATGTACAGTGCTGTTCTAAATACTTGCTTTTATAATTTAATTAAAATGATTTTGTAGTAATTTTTTTGAAATTGGTTGTATATTTTTAGTCAGAGATGTACTAAATCGCTCATGGGATAATTTCCGTTTTGCACAGCACTGTATACATACATACATATGTACATATGTATGTATAAGATTTATTTTCTTTCACTTCACTTTGTGACTATGTAAAATGTATTGTAACATAGCATATTTTGTACACATTTGGTTAAATTAAAGTCGGTGTTGAGAAAGCCAGTATACTTTTTTAAAAAATTTGATTTGTCCCTATTAGCAGCAATCCACATATTTTTTAACTTGAAATGAAGTAACTTCATTTCACTATTTAACTTTTCCAAGTTTGGTAAAATAGCAGCCTTGTTTTTAATATGATTTGTCATCATTTTCACTTCACATTGCTTTTCATTTTTTCAAGCTAGCCAGAAGTAATCACTAAATAATAAAATTATGAAGTACAAACAAATAAATAAAATAATAATGACTTACTTTTAACAAGTTTAAGGCTTTGATAATATTAAATTTATACTTTTTACTCATATATGTAATACTCCTATATTGCTAATAGAAAATGGTCGCAATGTGTTTTGAATTAGAAATCAAAACAAGACAGCCTATAAAATTTTTGGGATTGTAGCAGCATAAGTGTGACAAGAAAAAATTAAATTTAGGTACATTCGGTTATTGAATACAAAAACAAAAACGTTTAAAAAGCAATATATCGGCACTCTGATGTTTGGGAATGTACCTAGTCTTTTGTAGCAATATAGGAGTATTACATATATGCTTTTTATAAACACGTTCACTTTAAATTTTCTTTTATCACTTCACATCGTTCTAAAAACCAAAATAAGACAGAAGCACAGAATTTTTTATAATAAAAGGGGGGTAAGACAATAAAAGTGATGGAACAAAAAGTAACGAACATACAAATACGAAACCTTCATATTTTTTCTTTACTGTTCAACTTCTTAACAATAATCATGATAGCGGTATACGGTTATACATCGATACTCATTGTAATGCTTTATTTTTACATACTAACCATTAGTGGTTTTGACCCCCAAACACAGCCCCCACTTTTTTACGACCCTGGCTAATGCATTTTGTGCCTATGAAGTAACAGTAGAATGCACAAATTCTTTTTAGCCGCAACCCAACAAACACTGAGGTAGGTTATATTAAAAAATACTTGCTCTAACGCAACCTTCAAAACAATGTCTAACAAAAATTTTAATTAGTTTTTTTTACTTGTGTAATTTATTGTAGCTCCTCCGGAAATTTCTATTTCTATTGTGCTTACTGGGATGTTGTTTTGTTTTCTTACAAATATACATAGAAAAGTCAGTATGAATATATGTATGCACATATTCTATTAAATATTTCATTAGTTAATAAGTAAGCTGTTAAAAAAAAACAAACAATTGCACATGAAATGTCTCTTTCCCAAAGCTATGCCTAATGAATACACGCGCTAATACACCATTCGAAAAAAATCTACCAAAATCAATCGGGCAAGTGAATGTTAAAACTTACTTTCATTTCTTATAAACCATACTTGGGGCTATCAAATATCAAAAAATTGGAGAGGTGTTTTTTGTTATTTTTTTTTATTTGATGCCAAAAATTTACCATTTTTTCGTAATTTTTTTTTACTCCGTAAAAAAATATAATAAGTTAAAGTTGTAAAGTTATTTACAATTTCTTTTCTGAACTTCATAAAACATGCTATTTTCTATAATATACGGAAATAGTGAAGTACACACTTTTATTTTATATATAAATTTTTTTATGACAAATAATGCATAAAAAATGGGCTTACACAAATGCAATTTAAGTCTAATGGGAGAGAACTTATTAAGCAAGTCGGGCAAGTGGATTTCCTTGCTGATTATGGAATTTTATAAAGAAGATGTTGTTTCAAAACATAAAAAAAATTTGGAAAGGTTTTTTTTTGTGGATTTTAAAGTTTAAAAAAAATGTTCATAATTTTTTTATCAATTTTTGAAAAATCATAGAAATTCAGATTGAATTGATAACAACAAGAATGATCCTTTTTCTAATAGAAAGAGTCAATATCTATCTTCTGGTATAAAAAGAAAATATTTATGTTAACAAACAAATTAGATAGAGAGGGGGTTTTATATGTCATAAATAAAACGGCATCATTTTTGCCCAACTTTGAGATCCTGGTGGCGCTTATCCTTAAGCAATTTGAAATGCTCTACAATTTTTTTTTCTTATCCTATAGTAGCCGGTCGATCACTGTAAAAAAAATTTAGATTTACTAACACTTTAATTTTAAATTTATTTATGGCCAAAATCCCCCCACTGTGCGATGCCGCCCGACCACCCAGATAACTTCCGGTCCACCTTTTAAGACATGGGGGAACGGTAGACCCTTCCAGGTCTTGCAGTAACGTGCCATGGTTGACCGTATCAAAAGCTTTTGATAGGTCTAGCGCAACGAGTACTGTTCTATTGTGGGGCTTTTGATTTAAACCACAATTTATCTGGGTGCTAATGGCATTTAGCGCGGTGGTGGTACTATGGAGTTTTCTAAAGCCATGCTGATGACAGGCTAGCTGCAAATTAGCTTTGAAGTAGGGAAGCAAAATGGCTTCAAGCGTCTTGGCTACTGGCGGTGGGAGAAATATCGGGCGATATGACTCTCCTATGTTCGCATTCCCAAGGCAGTCGGTTCTATGTACCGGAGCGACTCGGGATTTTTCCCGACCAAGGACTGTCATTTCAGTGTGACCCCATCTAATTTGTTTCGTCCCTCCCACAAATTGTCATCCCCCCAGCAGCTCCTTGCAGCAGGACTGCTCCATATTCTCTTACTCCGGGAAGGCATCGAATCCAATCCGGGTCCGTCTCCTGACCCCGGTCCTGAGAAATGGTTTTGCTGCATCTGCCGGAAAAGAATCTTTTTAGGACGGTCATACTCTGTTCAGTGTGTCTCGTGCAAGGGATGGTTGCATCGGACAGGTTGTTCTGGGCTTGACGTCCACGTAACTTTTATAAATCTTTTGTGGCTCCTTGCTGTTCACGCCCAAGGGCATCCCGTAGTCTACGCCTAAGCGCCCCCCCCCACTACCTTCCAGCAGCCCCGCTGCTCAGCAAGCCACAACAAGTACCCGCTGCTGCGCGCGCCCCACGGCGCCAACAACTCAAACAGCTGATACCACTCATAACTACTACCTTCGTAGTAGAGTTGGTAGCAATGCTGAGCATCAGCCCCTGCCCCCGTCTTCTCTTTCAGGGAAACAGACTCTTAGTCCCTACCTCCGTTTGCACCGTCTGCCAGCACAGAATATATAGGTTTGCGACATCCGCCCAATGCAGCTCCTGCCTTGGGTGGTGCCACTTTCCTAGATGTTCTGGTCTCCGCGACGGCAACCCCCCGACGGGTTTCATCGCGACATGTTGCCAGGTCGCAAATCCAAATCATCCGGGTACCCCAATGCTTGTCCAAGGACGCCCAGTCCCAAGGCTACAACAGCAATTGCGTCCTGGCCTTCCACAACCCAGGCGTAGTCACCCGTCACTTACCCCCAGAGTGGCGACGTCTCCCCTTATGCACTTCAGAATTCTGCAGTTAAACTGTAATGGACTAACTGGGAAGATTACGGAGATAGTCGATTTCATGAAGCGGCACAACATCCGCATTGCTGCGATTCAAGAGACTAAACTCACAGCAAGATCTGCATTGCAGACCTGCTCTGGGTATAATGTCCACAGGAAAGACCGCAAGAGCGGAAATGGAGGCGGTCTCGCGTTTATCATACACCACTCTGTGCAATATTATATATTTGATCCTGGCATCGACCGCAGGGACAATGTCTTAGAACGTCAAGGCCTATCTGTCCGGTCAGGCGATGCAACCCTAGAAATCATCAACATCTACATCCCTCCTGCCACCTGTTGCCCCAGTGGATACCGCCCTAATATCAGGGCCTTACTCACTGGCAACAATCGCATTATCTTAGGCGATTTCAATGCCCATCATGATCTATGGCATTCAAACTTGCGGGCGGACAGTAGGGGTGAGATGTTGGCGGATCAAATAGAAGAAACGACGTTCTGCACAATAAACGGAGACGCCCCCACGCGTATGTTAGGAAGCTGTCACAGCTCGCCAGATATCTCAATCGTGAGCGCAGAACTCGTAAACTGCGTCAACTGGCAGCCGATGGTAACATTGGCATCCGACCACCTGCCCATACTTATTTCGCTTGAGCGTACCGCCGACTTCATCGTCACTGAAAAACGCACTTTCATAAACTTCAAAAAAGGAAAGTGGGAAGAATATAAATCCTTTACAGACAGCCGCTTTGCTGCCTTTCCTATCCCGGCTGATGCCCGCCAAGGGGATCGTGCCTTCCGTAAGGTCATTAAATCCGCCTCGGCACATTTCATTCCCGCCGGGAGAATTCCCGAAATCCGGCCCCACTTCCCCGCGGAGGCCGCAAACTTAGCGAGAGAACGTGACCTTATAAGACAGCTTGACCCAAGCGACCCCCAAATAAGGGATATAAACCAACGCATCAGATTGCTTGTGGATGAACACAAGCGGGCGAAATGGGAGGAGCACCTAAGAGGTAGTAACCTCTCTACCGGTGTGGGTAAACTTTGGTCCACCGTAAAGTCCCTATCGAATCCGACTAAGCACAAAGACAAAGTTTCCATCGCCTTTGGCGACAAAGTGCTGTCGGACGCGAAAAAATGCGCGAGCGCTTTCTGCCGACAATATATAATGCATCCTACGGTCGACAAAGATAGACGGAGAGCCGATAGACGCGCACATAAACACAAATTCAGCGCGTCACCAATCACCATCACCGCTAAAGAGGTTGAGGACGCCATTGGTCGTGCTAAACCATCCAAAGCAGTGGGCCCAGACGGCATAGCCATGCCGATGCTTAAAAGCCTAGGGAAAGAGGGTTTCAAATATTTGGCGCATGTCTTCAACCTGTCTCTTTCCACCTTTGTCATACCTGAGAAATGGAAAATGGCCAAGGTGGTCCCGCTACTAAAGCCTGGGAAACCAGCTAACATAGGTGAGTCGTATCGTCCGATATCTCTCCTATCGCCAGTGGCAAAGACGCTTGAAGCCATTTTGCTCTCTTATTTCCAAGCAAATTTGCAGCTAGCCCCTCATCAGCATGGCTTCAGAAAACTCCATAGCACTACCACCACGCTAAATGCCATTAGCACCCAGATAAATTGCGGTTTAAATCAATACCCCCACCACAGAACAGTACTCGTAGCGCTAGACCTATCAAAAGCTTTTGATACGGTCAACCATGGCTCATTACTGCAAGACCTGGAAGGGTCTACCCTTCCCCCATGTCTTAAAAGGGCGGCCGCAAATTATCTGGGTGGTCGGCAGGCATTGGTGCAATTTAGAAACGAAACATCAAAACCAAGGAGAATTAAACAAGGGGTGCCACAGGGTGGTGTCCTATCCCCACTTTTGTTTAATTTCTACATATCTAAGCTACCTTCACCACCGGAAGGAGTCACAATCGTTTCCTACGCCGATGACTGCACAATAATGGCCACAGGCCCAGGCCCAAAGATCGATGCGCTATGCAATGAAATAAACGGATACCTTCCTGATCTCTCGAGTTTTTTAACCTCGCGAAACCTGGCATTATCACCGACTAAATCTTCCGCGACCTTATTTACAACATGGACGCCCCAAATGTCGACCATTTTGAACATCCACGTCGATGGCACTACGCTACCGACTGTCCTACACCCCAAAATCTTGGGTGTGACGTTTGATCAGGATCTACATTTTGGTGAGCACGCAGCCGCAATTGTTCCGAGAATTCAGAGCCGTAACAAAATCCTCAAATCCCTTGCTGGCAGTACTTGGGGAAAAGATAAAGAAACGCTCATGACTGCATACAAAGCAGTTAGCCAGCCGATTACGTGCTACGCGTCACCCATATGGTCGCCAAGCCTAAAAATCACCCACTGGAAGAAACTACAGGCCTGCCAACGCTTCCCAAGGCAGTCGGTTCTATGTACCGGAGCGACTCGGGATTTTTCCCGACCAAGGACTGTCATTTCAGTGTGACCCCATTTAATTTGTTTCGTCCCTCCCACAAATTGTCATCCTCTCAGCAGCTCCTTGCAGCAGGACTGCTACATATTCTCTTACTCCGGGAAGGTATCGAACCCAATCCGGGTCCGTCTCCTGACCCCGGTCCTGAGAAATGGTTTTCCTGCATTTGCCAGAAAAGAATCTTTTTAGGACGGTCATACTCTGTTCAGTGTGTCTCGTGCAAGGGATGGTTGCATCGGACAAGTTGTTCTGGGCTTGATCCCAAAACCCGACGTCCACGTAACTTTTATAAATCTTTTGTGGCTCCTTGCTGCTCACGCCCAAGGGCGTCCCGTAGTCTACGCCTAAGCGTATCCCCACTACCTTCCAGCAGCTTCGCTGCTCAGCAAGCCACAACAAGTACCCGCTGCTGCTCGCGCCCCACGGCGCCAACAACTCAAACAGCTGATACCACTCATAACTACTACCTTCGTAGTAGAGCTGGTAGCAATGCTGAGCATCAGCCCCTGCCCCCGTCTTCTCCCCCCCTCTTTTCTGGCAGCAATCGTGCAGGTCAGGGAAACAGACTCTTAGTCCCTGCCTCCGTTTGCACCGTCTGCCAGCACAGATTATATAGGTTTGCGACATCCGCTCAATGCAGCTCCTGCCTTGGGTGGTGCCACTTTCCTAGATGTTCTGGTCTCCGCGACGGCAACCCCTCGACGGGTTTCATCGCGCCATGTTGCCAGGTCTCAAACCCAAATCATCCGGGTACCCCAATGCTTGCCCAAGGGCGCCCAGTCCCAAGGCCACAACAGCAATTGCGTCCTGGCCTTCCACAACCTAGGCGTAGTCACCCCTCACTTACCCCTAGTGGCGGCGTCACCCCTCATGCACTTCAGAATTCTGCAGTTCAACTGTAATGGACTAACTGGGAAGATTATGGAGATAGTCGATTTCATGAAGCGGCACAACATCCGCATTGCTGCGATTCAAGAGACTAAACTCACAGCAAGATCTGCATTGCAGACCTGCTCTGGTTATAATGTCCACAGGAAAGACCGCGAGAGCGGAAATGGAGGCGGCCTAGCGTTTATTATACACCACTCTGTGCAATATCATATATTTGATCCTGGCATCGACCGCAGTGACAATGTCTTAGAACGTCAAGGCCTATCTGTCCGGTCAGGCGATGCAAATCTAGAAATCATCAACATCTACATCCCTCCTGTCACCTGTTGCCCCAGTGGATACCGCCCTAATATCGAGGCCTTACTCACTGGCAACAATCGCATTATCTTAGGCGATTTCAATGCCCATCACCACCTATGGCATTCAAACTTGCGGGCGGACAGTAGGGGTGAGATGTTGGCGGATCAAATAGACGAAACGACGTTCTGCACAATAAACGGAGACGCCCCCACACGTATGGTAGGAAGCTGTCATAGCTCGCCAGATATCTCAATCGTGAGCGCAGAACTCGTAAACTGCGTCAACTGGCAGCCGATGGTAACATTGGCATCCGACCACCTGCCCATACTTATTTCGTTCGAGCGTACCGCCGACTTCATCGTCACCGAAAAACGCACTTTCAAAACTTCAAAAAAGGAAAGTGGAAAGAATATAAATCTGCAACAGACAGCAGCTTTGCTGCCCTCCCTATCCCGACTGATGCCCGCCAAGGGGAGCGTGCCTTCCGTAAGGTCATTGAATCCGCCTCGGCACATTTCATTCCCGCCGGAGAATTCCCGAAATCCGGCCCACTTCCCGGGGGAGGCCGCGGGCTTAGCGAGGGAACGCGACCTTATAAGACAGCTTGATCAGGCGACCCCCAAATAGGGGATATAAACCAACGCATCAGATTGCTTGTGGACGAACACAAGCGGGCGAAATGGGAAGAGCACCTAAGAGGTTGTAACCTCTCTACCGGTGTAGGTAAACTTTGGTCCACCGTAAAGTCCCTATCGAATCCGACTAAGCACAAAGACAAAGTTTCCATCGCCTTTGGCGATAAGGTGCTGTCGGATGCGAAAAAATGCGCGAGCGCTTTCTGCCGTCAATATATAATGCATCCTACGGTCGACAAAGATAGACGGAGAGCCAATAGACACGCACATTGGGTGTGACGTTTGATCAGGATCTACATTTTGGTGCGCACGCAACCGCAATGTTCCAAGAATTCAGAGCCGTAATAAAATCCTCAAATCCCTTGCTGGCAGTACCTGGGGAAAAGATAAAGAAACGCTCTTGACCACATACAAAGCAATTAGCCAGCCGATTACGTGCTACGCGTCACCCATATGGTCGCCAAGCCTAAAAACCACCCACTGGAAGAAACTACAGGCCTGCCAAAATACTGCTCTCAGAATCGCCACGGGCTGTCTTCTTATGTCCCCAGAACACCATCTGCATAATGAGGCGAGAATACTCCCCATCAGGGAGAGAAATGAGATGCTGACCAAACAGTTTCTGTTGAATACCCAGAAACCTGGGAATCCCAACAGACATCTGATTGACGAACCAGCACCGCCTAGGGGCCTAAGGAGTCATCTCCGTAAGCATTTTGAGGAAATACGGCACCTGAGAACCCAGCCGTATGAAGCGGAAAAACACAAGCAGGTCCTTGGTGAACTCCATAGACAGGCGTCGGACCTTTATGTCGGGAATTGCCCGGTGAATCCAGTACTTGAAGAAAAATATCCAGAACTCGCAGAAGAGGAACGCATACTCCCCAGGGAAACGCGTGTCACTCTTGCTCAACTTCGTTCTGGATACTGTAACAGGTTGAACTCTTACCTATCCAGAATCAACCCCGACATACAAAATGTATGCCCTGCTTGCAATGTGTCCCCACATGACACCAACCATCTCTTTAATTGTAATGTGGAACCAACGCCTCTAACACCCCTTTCCTTATGGTCCACCCCTGTTGAAACGGCAAGTTTCCTTGACTCCCGTTAGAGGATATTGATGACAATTTGTGATCGGTCGCGGCTATTAGGTGGGGCGAGCATTGCTACAACAACAACAACAACACAGGCCTGCCAAAATACTGCTCTCAGAATTGCCACGGGCTGTCTTCTTATGTCCCCAGAACACCATCTGCATAATGAGGCGAGAATTATCCCCACCAGGGAGAGAAATGAGATGCTGACCAAACAGTTCCTGTTGAATACCCAGAAACCTGGGCATCCCAACAGACATCTGATTGATGAACCAGCACCTCCTAGGGCTTAAGGAGTCATCTCCGTGAGCATTTTGAGGAAATACGGCACCTGAGAACCCAGCCGTATGAAGTGAAAAAACACAAGCAGGTCCTTGGTGAACTCCATAAACAGGCGTCGGACCTTTGTATGTCGGGAATTGCTCGGTGAATCCAGTACTTAACGAAAATTATCCAAAACTCGCGGAAGAGGAAACGCATACTCCCCAGGGAAACGCGTGTCACTCTTGCGCAACTTCGTTCTGGATACTGTAACAGGTTAAACTCTTACCTATCCAGAATCAACCCCGACATACAAAATGTATGCCCCGCTTGCAATGTGTCCCCACATGACACCAACCATCTCTTCAATTGTAATGTGGAACCAACGCCTCTAACACCCCTTTCCTTATGGTCCACCCCTGTTGAAACGGCAAGTTTCCTTGGACTCCCGTTAGAGGATATGATGACAATTTGCGATCGGTCGGGGTTATTTGCTACAACAACAACAACAACTCTCCTATGTTAGCTGGTTCCCCAGGCTTTAGTAGCGGGACCACCTCGGCCATTTTCCATTTTTCGGGAATGACAAAGGTGGAAAGAGACAGGTTGAAGACATGCGCTAAATATTTGAAACCCTCTTTCCCTAGGCTTTTAAGCATCGGCATGGCTATGCCGTCTGGGCACACTGCTTTGGATGGTATAGCATGACCGATGGCATCCTCAACCTCTTTGGTGGTGATGGTAATTGGTGACGCGCTGAATTTATGTTTATGTGCATGTCTGTTGGAATCGACTATCTCCGTGATCTTGCCAGTTAATCCATTAGTTTAACTGCAGAATTCTGAAGTGCAGCGGAGAGGACGTCGTCACTCCAGGAGTGACGGGTGACTACGCCTGGGTTGTGAAAGGCTAGGATGCAATTGCTGTGGTGGCCCTGGGTCTGGACGTCCCTGGGTAGGCATTGGGGTACCCGGTGTATTTGGGTTTGCGGCCTGGCAACATGGCGCAATGAAGCCCGTCGGGGGGTTCCCGTCGCGGAGACCAGAACATCTAGGAAAGTGGCAAACATATATATTCTGTGCTGGCAAACGGTGCAAAAGGTGGTAGGGACTAAGATTCTGTTTCCCTGACCTACACGATTGTTGCCGGAAAAGAAGGGGAAGAAGACGGGGCGGGGTTGGGATTCAAGGGGTTGTGTAGCGCAATATATAGCTTCTCCAACCCAATTGTCAACCTCACCTTCTAGCGGCGAATCCCGTTTCACTAACAGACGAGGCTCTGGCGACCCCAAGCTCCTCATGGAACTTGGGGGGTGGGGAGGGAGGGATGGCCTGAAGGTTTAATGTGGCCATATAAATCGTTCCCGAGATGGTCGGGCCAGCACCTTAATGGTGCTGTGTTACCGGAGCGTATCGGATCTGTATCCGACAAAGGACCATCACATCGATAACACTCCCCAAAGCCTTCGGGGAGTAACTAATCGCTACAAACAACAACAACAACAACAACAAGACGGGCGGGGGCTGATACTCGGCGTAGCTACCCGCTCTACTACGGACATTGTAGTTATGAGTGGGAGCGGCCGTATGAGTTGGTGGCGCCGTAGGACGCGAGCAGCAGCGGGTACTTGCTGTGGCTTGCTGAGCAGCAGAGCTGCTGGAAGGTAGTGGGGGTGCCCTAAGGCGCAGCCTACGGGACGCCCTTGGGCGTGAACAGCAAGGAGCCACGAAAGATTTATAAAAGTTACGAGGACGTCTGGTTTTGGGATCTAGCCCAGAACAACCTGTCCGATGTAAACCATCCCTTGCACGTGACACACTCACAAGAGTATGACCGTCCTAAAAAGATTCTTTTCCAGCAAACGCAGCCAAACCATTTCTCAGGACCGGAATCAGGAGACGGACCCGGATTGGGTTCGATACCTTCTTGGAGCAATAGAGTATGGCGCAGTCCCGCTGCGAGGAGTTGCTGCGAGGAGTGAGGATGACAATTTGTGGGAGGGACGCAACAAATTAAATGGGGTTACACTGAAATGATAGTCCTTGGTCAGGAAAAATCCCGAGTCGCTCCGGTACATAGAACCGACTGCCTTGGGAAGCGAAAAAATGTTGTCGATGTGTTGGTTTCATTTTGAGTTTGCCATGTCCTTCTGACATAAATAAAATCAGCTCATGAGATGAGCCAACCATATAGTTGAGCCATGGTAGCACTGAAATAAATATGTGTACATATGTGTATGCATAAAGGTTTCGCCATAATTAAAAGCAATAACACGGTTATTTCTTCCAACTTGAAGAAAGTGTAAGGAAAATAAATAATTTGTTTACGTGCGAAACTATTTAAATGTTAATAATTCTATCAGTATCTTAAATTTTTGTGTACGTTTCTTTTATTTTCAACAAAACTGGGCCCGCATTACGTGTTAAGATCCGTGATCGAAACTCATTTTTAAATCCCAATAGCTCTGAAATGGTGGATCGAATTAATGGCATATTTAAACTAGTAACAAATAGTACTCGTTTTAGGAAAAGTGTGAAAATGAGTTTCATTCACTGATCATAACACGTAATACGCGCCCAGATGTTTTATATAAGTGCTACCAGCTCTCAATAAGTTGATCCAGATCGTTCAAATGAGATGTGATCGTGAGCCAGAGCTCGATAACTCAATGGAACACCCTCTTGATACAATGGAGTGGCCACCAAAATCCCATCGAGCTATTGTGGGAAGAGTCGGATCGTCGTTTGAGAGATCTAAAGCCAACAAGCCTTCCTGACCTCTGGGATTGTTTAAACGGAGCGTGGAATAATATTCCACATGAAACACTTCAAAGACTCTTCGAAAGAATGCTGAAATTGTGCGCTGCAGTAATCAAAGCAAAAGTTGGACATTTTCATGAAAAGTGCGTAAAGTAAAATATTCAGTGATTTCTTATAAATTTTTATGAAACTTCAGTAAAATTCATTAAAAATGTCTTCGGATCATATAACTAAGTTGAGTGTGCAAAACTGCTGCGAATATGTTGATGATAATATTTTAATAAATGATACGATAAACTGACAAAAACAACTTTTTTCATCTTGTTCTAATAATTTCCGACTGTAGATAGATAGATAAATAGATGCGACCTATTGGTCTATTGTGACCTCATTCTCTTTACAACACCTCATCCAACCCGAGTTCTCTGAGAAAATCCAGAATGGTTCTCGGCATCAGAGAGTGTATGTGACTATTTTCTAATTTCGATGATCCTAGGATCCTAAGTCTTCGTCTCGCGACTGCATCCTTTCAGGATGTTTCTGCGACTTCATTTTCAAAATCACAGATCGACAGAGATATGCCCAATTTATGCATATCGGCTCTTTAGGCCTACAGTGACCTATGGTATACCTGTTTAAAATCCTAAAGGCTACTTTTTTGGAGGTTAATCATAGCCTTATATCGCTTTGATTTGTACCCTCCTATTATTGCCTTGCGTGCCGAAGTCCTGGACTTTCACCCACCCACCCCAGGCTTTTTTCTACCTCGTCCATCTTTCTGCTATAGAAAACATTTTTATCTAATTGACCTCAACCAGAATCTTTCGGTGTGGTAAGCTTACCACCATAACACGGTCGGCCAACCCCTGAAAGATAGGAAAATACTCTCTGACCTCTTGAAACAATCGGGTTTTAAACCGGCACTTCCTTTATTCTAGATAGCAAGTCTAATAACATTGTAATTGAAAAAAAAACTCCGAGCATCCTCTGCTTCATTCTACTGCCTTCCACTCGCATTCGCAACCTAACTCTCAATTTAAGCTGTCAAAACTTAGTAAATAATGTTTTAAATCAAAATTGGACAAGGTACAATCGACAATTGAATCGTTAATGGATTAAAGAAGCTACGTGTTCGCATTTTTATTGCTAACAATTGTTCCACTTTTGCACGATGTCTGGTCTAGTACTACGAGAGATATGCTGACGAGGCTATCACAGGGCCGTATAAGAAAATCCGTTCCGGGACTAACAATTTATACGGACCCCTATGTACAAAATCCACTAGACATTTTAACTTGAATTATAATGTCTCATTCATAGAATCATTATTGATGGATTACATCAAAAAATTTTGCCATATCAACTAAATGATTTTTGGACTAGAGAGCTGACAATAAATTAACGAGACAGTATATTACTATTTATACTATTAATTGTTATCTGGTAAACGTAGAAATAAAATTCTCATTTTTAACAGCCACGATCATTGCTTCAAGTAATCTTTTCTAGTTAAGTTTGTAACCTTTTAATACATTTTCCTGAATAATGTATTATGATGATTTTCAATTTAATTATTCAATAGAGTCTCCGACTAGCTTCAGCGTGAACGGTTGTTGATTTTTTTTCGCTGTGCTCTCATTCGTTTGACTACACTAGTGCATTAAAACACATAGAGTAAGCCTGAGTTACTCTATTCTCTTGCACATAATTTTTTTTTTTGGGGGGGTCAAACAACACGTGCTTAAGGTTTCAAGTGCTGTGTAAATTTTTTCATCATGGCCGCGTCGGGCTCATCTACCTGGGGGGACAACAGGTTTGCCCTGTTGGCAAATAGCTCCCCCCCTGAAAAAAACGAAAAAAATTTAGCGAATTTCTTCCACTGACCAGTTCAGGCTAGACACAAATCTAAATACATTGTGGTATCCCAATAACTAAAACAAACCATCTTACGCATATTCTACATGCTTTGGCAGTTGAAAAATCGCTCCATAATCATAAGCAAAGAGATCATCAAGCAGTATCAGAGCTTAGAGACGGAAGCTCCTGCTCCTTGTTGAGAATATACCAGGTGACGCGCAAAATCCTACAGCTAAACAATATAGTCAGAATTTGTGAAATAAATTAGTAAGTATCACGATAACCTCACACTTGTCGTAAAAGTACAGTCTCCACGTGCCGAAGATGAATTGTGAAAAATTGAGCCCCAAGGGGTGGTCTCCGTGTACAAATTTAAAAAGTTCGACGATAAGTCAAAAGAAAGTGGTGTGGTGTTACTAAACCTTTGATTTGTATTAAATTACCAGAGTCTATCGATGTCTTGTGGCATAGAGTGATGTTAGGGAGTAAACATCCCCAAGCCCCATGCTCTGCAAAAACAGATGCCAGTTATTAGGACAATACAGTACTGTAAAACGATCCTTATGTGTAATTTGCAGTTTACCTCTCCATAGCGACAAGAATTGCTCAACAGCACAAAGTGCGCCAACTGTGAAGAGGAGCCACAACTCCAACTATTCAAACAAGTGTTCCAAATTAATACAACAAAAGAAATTCTGAAAATAAAATTCGACAAAAGCACACTAAAGCAGCAATTCCCACAAACTTCATCACCCACTTTCTTATGCTGGCGCACCAAAAATCACCCTACAAAATTAAATCCACCATCCGCTATAAAACTAGACACCTCCCCCGTAACCCGAATCTCAAAGATAAGCAGGTACTTCTAGACACACTATCTAAAGAAACAATAGATTCTCCTTTACTGATCTCAAATCCAAAGAAACAGCAAGCTCCATCATCATCGAATAGCAACAACACACCACAACCACCACCTTCTCCAACACCTCTCAGCCCAACTTCCTAATATATTAGAAAACAAACAACAGTTAACATCATCTCGAATGAAGCATAACCTTAACAACCGCACCATCAACGTCCGAACGCGACAAACACCCCAAAACTACCTCCACAGACTCAACCCCAATATAAACAACCGCAAACAACGAAGCTAGTTGTGCTCAGTCAGCCCATCTACTTCTCTCCCATCACAAACCTCACTAAAAACTTTTAGAACAAAACGACTAATACTCAACATACCCGGGATCTCGGAACTCGGATTTAGATGTCGAAATAACCCCCTCCTCCCCTCTTTTTCTTTTTTAGTTTTAGTTTTATAACCTTTGCCATTTACCAATGCCTTTGGCATACTGCAATGGAATATCAAAGGACTTTCATAACTCACACTAATTACAACTCCTAACTCAAAGAGCCACCCACATCATTCCATACGCTGCAAGAAAAGCACCTACCATGAAACAAAAATGCAAATATCTCGAATTCGATATACACTATTTCCACAATTTAACCCATAACACCTCGCAAACAAGCATCGCGTCCTTTATCAAAAAAGCATCCCACACAATATATCTCGCTCAATCGCTACTTTGTTCAATCGCCATTGAAATCGATTTAGCTTCAAATTTTCTATTGTGTGTGCATACACCCTCCACAGCAAACGTTCAAAACCTGATACTTAAGGAGATTAGTTCCTACTTTCACACCGCACAGTCATTAACAGGTGATTTTACTCGTGAGATGTAGCAAATCAAGAGGAAGGACACTAGATGATCTAATTAATCACAGAGAAACCTCGTCGTCCTGAACGACAATGCGACAACACTTCCTCGTCGCAAAAAACTCTAACTAACGTATATGTAACAATGTGCTCCGGCGCAATTACCCCAAAATTCACTCCATCAACATTAGAAGTGCTACACGTAGTGACCACTTCCCTGTATCACAAACCACGGTCGGCAGCTCAACCTATGCTCGCCCCAAACCGAAATCCAAACAGATAAAGCAGACTGTCCAAATTTCAAACCATACCTGCCAAACCATTGTCGAAGCTAAAAAGTCGAATAACGTCAACAAGAAGCAGCATACTCTGCACAGAGCCATACGTAAACAGCTGCGCACTTTCAATTCCGCAAACACATTCAAATCTCTTAAAAAGGATTGTCACCATACTGTCCAGTACCACTCTCCACACTAAGGGAAAAAAAAAGATATGTGTGCTTTATCGTAAATGCACGAACAAATCCAACTTGTTGACTATAAAGAGCCAATCAACTATTTAAAAAGAAATGA
>JARSSU010048559.1:0-53749 GCA_029619165.1 Eurosta solidaginis | reverse complement strand
ATGACAGGCGACATAATCTGCATGCCAAAGCTCTTTCAAACAACAACAACAGCAAAGGGCATATATAAGCGGGACGTGTAGGTAAAAGAAGGGGTGAAGCAATTGCTAGTCGATACTATTGAATTACAGAGGCAAAGAATCGAAGCTATCAAAAATATGAGCAGTGAAACCTTTGAAAAAAAATAAAGCTGAATGAAAATCACTTTTCTTTATTGAAGAAAATGGGGGTAAATCGTTGATAAAAGCCTTCATCAAGTTTTGCAATATAGCATAAGTCGCACATTTGTAATTTTCGTGTAATGAGACTTAAATTATTTAACTTTAATACCTTAATACCCTTCCAATCCAACAATGGTGTAAAAGAATAGCGCGGGACAACTCGCGAGCTTCAGTGCGTAGATAGGGGGATTTAGGAGATAGAAAAGCTTTCCCAAGACAGTCGAACTAAGGACGGTGTGTTTTACCCTAACGTAGTGGACAGTCGAACTAGTCTGAAAACTGAAGCTACGCGGTCATCCATAATGAGCCCTTATATCATAAGGCCGAAAACAGAAGTTAACATCTTTCAACTTAAAATCGGTCGACTTTCATTCTAAAATATCATTTTGATTAACGAAGACTATTGAAATCAATGTTGTGAACACAAACGTCTGCAAACTTTGGTCTACATTTTAAAAATTTTAATCAGGGTCCTGTAAAATTTGAATTATGTAGATGCGCCGAAGATTATACGATTTTCACCCATTACGCAATGACCTCCACTTAGACTGCTTATGAGTTCGAGGGCGGCATCTTTGGCTGAATAGTCACTCCCTAACGTTCAAGGTCTTCTCTGTGTAGCTCGGCAGCATAGCGCGACAAAAGCATCCGTTGGAAAGTCTTTGGAGCTACACTTAGAGCTTCTAGGAAAGTGACGTCAACGAAGGTATGAGTCGAAGTCGCAATCCTATAGCTTCTGTGCGGTATATGGTGTGAGGGTCAGGAGGCGTGGTAGAGACTGGTGTCGGATTGCTACTGTTCGCACATCGGAATAGCTCTTAAAAACAACCGAAACAACTGATGGCGCCCTGTACCACGAGAGTCATGATTATTATAAGACCAGTAATAGCAACCGTAGTCGCCTTTGTGCGTGGCCGCCAAGGAGCCACAATGATTTAAAGGAATTGTGTTCGCGACGATTATTAGGACAAAAGTGTGACTATTTTATGTATCTCTATTTCTATTCAGTAGACGCAGCAGTACAAATTCCAAAGACCGGGGTTAGGTTCGAAGCCTCTCTGGAGTAAGTGAACGAGGGATAATCCCCAGCAAAGAGCTACTCCTGAAAATTTTTGAACAGTCTGCGAGATCTTGAGGCAAAAACCCCGGATCTTTCCGAAATGACCACACGTTCATTTCCTAAATACATACAAACAAACCTTTCCTAAATATATATTTTTTAAATAGAAAATCAAGCTTTTTAAGTAAGAATCATAGCGTAGGCCGCGCGCCGCCAACGCCGCCACCGCCGGTATATTAATAATCGAGCTACGCCGCCGCCGCCGATAAGGTGATCGGCGTAAACTCTAATACCATGTACCATGCGTGATGAAGTCGCAGGATACGCTGCTGGGCGTGGTGGAGGTCTATTCTGCAGAGTCAGAACCCTTATATACGAACAGTATTGGCAGCTACTACTGTATCTCGGCTACGGAGGAGGGTCAGTTTCTACACTTTCTTCCAATAAGAAGCAAGCAGCTTTGAAACATCTCCTGGTGTACAGATGTATATCCAACTCAGGAAATGAAGTTCGCAAGATACAATCCGACACGCAGAAGTGGGCGAAGGTCGAAAGGCAACTCGTAAAGCATTGAAGACAAAGGCGCAGGTGGAGAGCGTATGTCACCACGAAGTTGTAAGAGAGGACGATCAGCCAAATGGTGCTACGTGTCGCCCAGAGTAACGCCAGCACAGCATTACAAATCGTAATTGCAAGAAACGGGAGCGATGAAGAGGACCTGAACGCTTAACCAAAGCGACAGAGAAGGAACGTACGTAGACGTCACGGCGAAGGTGGTTGATGGGAACTAATAGCCCAATAATGCTGCGACTCTTACAGATAAACACAGTACAGTGGCATCGAGCGTACTCGCCATAACCCATGAGGAGGTTCTTTTTCGTGCACTGATCCAGGAGCATGGCTCTCATCAAGCTATCATCCAAGCTACTAATTTAAGTTGAGCAGTGTGGAGTGGATAAATAATGGGTGCATAAACTTAATCATATATACGCACTCTTGGATAGCTGCTCGTGTAGCTTTACTAACAAAGGCGGGTAGTCGCCAGTCTGATGCCTGTCTTTAAAACACACACTGGAAAGACTGCAGTCCTGCCATAATTCCCCACGTAGAACTTATGTTATAACAACAATAGAATTAGTTTTATTAGTGCCCCTAACGGGTTGGGGGTTAGAATATACCGCGGTAGGTATGCTGTCGTAAGAGGCGACTAAAATACCAAATATAATTCAAGGGGTGTGTAGCGCAACACTTCAGATTGGCAGCGGCAATATATAGCTTCTCAAACCCCATTGTCAACCTCACCTATCCGTGGCGAATCCTGTTACTTAACAACCGACGGTCTGGCGACCCCGAACTCCTCATGGATCTAGGGGTGGGAGGCGTGTATTGCCTAGAAGGTCGCATGTGGTCAAAACAAATCGAGATTGTAGGGCTTGGTACCGGAATGTACCGGATCTGTATCCGGCGAAGGACCATCAACATCGATAACACTCCCCAAGGCCTTCGGGGAGTGTCTTTATCGCTACACAACAACAACAACAACAGTGCACCTTCGCAGGCAGGAAACCTGCCAACAACAAGATCTTACTATGCGAGCAGTTTTGCAGAGTTGACAACCCACATTCATGCGATAATCTCTGAACTTGATGTCCTACAAAACTTATACGGCAATGCTGAATGAGTTGGAGCAACACCACCGCTCAGTGAGGATTGGGAAAGGCTTCGTAATTTGAGGTTGTGGAAAATAATAAAGCTCACAGCTCAATATACTGGAACGATATTTATAAAAACGAGGTAATGCGGGCGACCTGGATATGTTACAAACGACCTTATTACTGCCTACTCAAAACTGGAAAAAGAAGCAAATAGAGGCGTTGCCGTAAGGGAGAAAAATGAGGTATCTGCTGTGCGAAGCTATGTTTTGGCGCATTTGCATCTTGAAATAGTGAAGGACTCATTATATGGGAACCAGGACTCCAGCGAAAAACTCCTCTTCGCATCAATGTCACCGTTAACAAGCACTCAGTGCTTTTTATTACGCTGTAATCGAGGTTTTTGGATAAATATTCTGCAGCGGGTATTCTTCAACAATAATAGCGACGTATCTTTAAAAGTAGTTATTTGAGAGGAGAACGTTTTGAAGCTGACAACCGACTATAGGGTGAAACAAGTAAGGACGAGACTGGCTTCGGATATGCCGAAGACCTCATACACTTTCATGAGACTGAGCGCAACATAATGTCGTGAAATTTCAATCCGTTCTTAAATCTCGAACAACCAGTCTGTCATACGTGATATACTTGTTATATATAGCGACGCGTCTAATGGCAGAGGCGTAGATAACGTATGATATATAGTAGTAGAGCATCTGATGAAATTTAACAGAGCTTTTATACTCAGATAAAATAAAGAAATTGTGATAGCAACGCGCTCTATCTATAAAACTGCGAGCAGTCGAGCTTGTACGACTCAAGTGAAAAACGACGCTACGTCTAAATACAGCCTAAAGGTATAATAGAATCGAGGCAAATGTGTCTCTAAAGATAACACCAAGAGAGCATGAAAAAGAAAAATAACCGGACTCATATCAAGCTTTTCATGTTCTTACTTTTCGTTCTTGAAACACGGAGACCTGTTCTAAAACAACACCTTGTTCTTGAACTGACACCATTTTCTTGAACAGAGAACGAGCTGGTTTTAAAATATGAACAAATGTTCTATGATGAGAATCATGTTCTTAAACTAAATTCAAGAGAAAGGAAACGCTAGATATAAGTTCGTGTCAGCACTACAATGTTAAATACAACATTTGGCACAAGCATTAAGCAGTCTGTAGTGGCCCAGCGCTATGATGTTGCAGTTGCGATCAGTGTGGCGCGAGTTCGATCGTGCGTCAAACTCTGAAGTTTTTAAAATACCTATTTTTTTAACACTATTTTTCGTTCAGCTCATTCACATATGCACACGTAATTCTCAAACTTGTTATGAAATGTTTTAAATATATATTCAGATTGCATCATCCAATACAAGAAAAATTTCTCGATAAGAGCAATATATGAAAAATGTATAGATATTATGCGTTTTTTCAAATCTTTTTGAAATTTTGTAATAATTGTTTTGTTATTAATATTTTTTTATTAAAGACAAAAAATTATTATTATAATGATGGGTACTGCTTGATATAATTACTTCCCCACTTCCACCAAAGATCAAGCACAAACCGTTCTTGAACTGACACCGAAAATGTTAAATCGACCACAAATTGTTCTCGAAGCGTGAGAACGCAAAATCTTAAACCAAACCCAAGTAGTGCTTGAAATGAGCACAAAGGTTCACACTCAATACCAAACTGGTCATAAAATAAAACGGTGTGCTTGGCAAAACTGTTTCTTAAAACAAGCCCATCGTCACGAGTTAAGAAAAAACGTACTTAACAGACTTTTGTCACGATGTTTCTTATTTTGAACGTGTTTCGCTCGTTTTAGAACGATTTTTACTCTGAGTGTATGGTATATATGTATATAATATGTATGCCGATCTTGAAACTTTTTCTGAACAGTGTATGCTTTTATGTAACCATCCTGTTTAAATTTCATTCATCTAGAATGGAAATGAGGAATAATGACTAAAGCCCTCTTTGTCGAAATATCGGCTGTTGGAGGATATATGCTATAGTGGTCTGATCCGGTCGTTTCGACCAATAGCACATAGCACACCTAAATATATACTAGCTGCACCAACTTTCATATCTCAAAAGCATATCATATCATAGCTCCTTTACCTTTAAGTACTGTCAAATTTAGAGATTCGGATAAACTTAGTAAACATTTCATTTTCTTGAAAGTATAAAAATGTATTGGTACAAACGAGTGCAAAAGAAGCTCACTAACTACTCCACTGAAAGGTGCCAATCTTCGTTTTATAGTTTTGGTCCTTTGATATACAAAATGTTTGTTGGAGTTGTTGTGTGTCTTTGTGACTGAAACCTCTGTTTTACAAATATATTAAGAGCAGAATACATTTCACACCGATCAATTTGTTTATAAGATTATGAATACCTTACTCTAAGTAATGTAGATAAAGTACCTTAGAATCTTGATGACTTTTTTAATACACAAATCGCTTCTAGTAAAAACGCGACAAAGGCTATGCTAAAATGAGTTTAACAAACATTGTAGAAACCTACAATTACATGAGCGATTATGCGCTGTAAATAGTGGAATAGTGCCTTGATAAACTCAGCTAGAGATGTGAGATTTCAATCTTCTCCAAGCAACTGAAGCACAACAGAGCAATTATCAATTATTACGCGCGACAAAGGAACTTTTCATAATGTCAACAAAATGCATGCACAGCAAAAAATGACAACAAAAGCATGAAGCACCAACAACTCCACAACCAACAGGATAATATGTACGAAGAAGCACAACAGCAATGCAGCAGCAATTATCTATTTACACACACATAGAACCATTGCTTTGGTACCTTTTTGGCAACACACAACAACAACCAAAAGCGAAGTTACTAAAGTGATACTTCAAGAAATAATAATTGAAAGAAAAAAAACGAAAGTGAGCGAGTAATGGAAAATGTGCTGCCCATGATTATGTACAACAGGACATGCAGTCGAAATTTTTGTTGTTTATAAGTGGGCATAACAAGCATAAAACACATATACAACAAATAAAGAAATCAAAAACAAAACTCAAATCACGCTTGCGATATAGTGAGAGCTGCAGATGACACTTGAAATGTTGGCTGCGAAAAATGGAAAGAGTACCTCTACATGACAATCATAGTAAAAATTAGAAAGGATCAAGCGGCGAATGCGAGTGCACGCATAAATAGATGTTTTGTATAACAAATTGAATTTCGTAATTGTAGCGCGACAAAAAATCGAACCCATTGCTGTTTTGAGTTAGCTATTCATTGAAGTATCAACATCATTTTTTTTACGAATTTTGTGTGTTTAATAAATGCAGAATGTAGGACGCAATTGTCATAAGAGAATCACTTGTTTTTGTATAGAAGGAAAATTTTAAATGGCATAATCAGTTCTATTGCTTTTATATACCCATGTTGAATTTGCATTCCATGTTTCATCAGATTATTTAAGTGTATAACATCGTGAGTATTCTAGTTACATCCAAATTTAAAACTCCATTTCCATCAACGAGGGTCGATACGGTGTGTACTTGATAACTATGAAATCCACTTCAGCAAATTATAACTGTACAGTGAAAAAGGATAGACTCGCTAATAGATGTCAGCTTTTGAGCGTTAGCGTATTTTATTTTGTGCCTTTCAGCATTATGTTAACAGCCATGGGATAGCCCGTAACGGTAATGCTAATGGTTTATCAAAAAATTTCCACCGTTTCCGTTGAAACCTTCGAATATTATCGATAAAGAAATTATCAGATAAGTTGTATCTCGTTTTTACCGAAACGAAAGCTTTCGTTAACGTTAAAACGTAACAAAAAGTGATACTTTATGTTTGAATTGTGCTGGCAATGCTATGCCATGGTGACGCCGTAAGGTGTAACAACGAGCGCACATACACACACAACTCCATGTAATTTGTTTGTGTATTCGTTGGTGGTAATGTCAAAAATACTCTGAGAATGTTCGTACTGTCAAAATATCATGAGAAAAGTTGCAATCAGCTTGGCTAATGCTTTCACCTTTAATGACCTTCGCCATTAATCAGCTTTGCCAGCATAGTTTGAAATTAATAATCAACATAAACGATTTGATTTCGTTTTGATATGGCAGATAACGTAACGAAATCATTTCGTTAATTTGACGTTCTTAACGTTAATAGCGAAACGAAATGACTTTGTTTCGTTTAGTAACGTTACTATCGTACGAATGATGATCGATTCGTTGGTTAAGCATGCCTGATGTACACTTAACGTGTTCCGATAATTTTTTCCACTGTGGCCTAGCCTGTTCAGAGACCTTGTGGCCAACGAACGCCATAGTTCAAGAAAACACTAATCTTATGTATTTTTACACGGTTTGTTTTGCATTTAATATTTTCTTTACGCGCACGCTGTTATTTCAAACGTGAGCTAGAAAGAAAATGGGATACGCACTACCCGCTAACATTTATCAGAAAACCTTAAAGCAATAATTGCATGTTCTTGATTTCGGGGTTCTGTCGGGAAGTTACAGTTCTTTTCAGAGTGAGTTAACGAAAAAAAACCGTGGCCATCAGGGCCAACCTTTTGCATGCGAGCCTAGCTAGATAATATAAGGCGCGATACCTACGAGCAGATTTTATGGCCGAGCTTTTCATCCAATTTGCGTCGTGCTCCTTCTAATTTTACCTACAAATTGGCGGGACGGGACCTACATGTTTTATGCTGACTCCGAACGGCATCTGCAAGGCAGATGTGTTTTCACTGAGAACTTGTTCTGGCGAGCATATAGTTTTATAAAAAAATACTACTATCATACGTTTTTTCTTAACACGTGACCGATGGGCTTGTTTTCAGAACGTTTTTCCAAGCACACCGTCGTATTTATGACCAGTTTGGTATGATGTGTGAACTTTCAGTGCTCATTTCAAGCACTACTGGCTTGATTGAAGATTTTTCGTTCTCACGCTTCGAGAACGATTTTGGGGTCGATTTAACATTTTCGGTCTCAATTCAAGAACGGTTCGTGCTTGATTTTTGGTGGAGGGGAAAGTATTTTTTTTCAATAGGTACCCATTTATTTTTATAATAATAACTTTTTGTCCATAAATAAAAAATATTTCTAACAAAAAAATTTTTTACTAAAATTCAAAAGTTTAAGAAAAATGCATAACATACATTTTTTCATAAATTTCTCTAATTGAGAAATACTTCTTATTTGATGATGAAATCTGAATATATTGTAACGAATTTAGTGCAATTCCGCTTATTCTAAATCTTCTGCTAACATTCGAATCGCTAACTGTTGAATAAATAACTCCAATATTGATCAATGCAAAATGGCCTTTATTAAAGTACTTCACAATAACACATATATTTCGCAACTAATAGCTTTCTTAAACCAAACTGATTGTCGTGCCTCTACTGTTGCTGCCTTTTATACTCTGTGATTTCTCGTTCGCATACTTCTAGGCGCTACCATTTCTAGAGTTTACTAGTTAGTTTATCAGCTATAAAATTACTACGTTTATAGCTTCTCATATGCACGTGTAGATGTGACTGATACTTGCACAATTATAATTGCCTACGTTTGGGAGCATCTCAGGTAAGATATATGCATGTGTTTTGTGCGTCTCTCCTCCGCTGCGTGTACGTACATATATGTAGACATAATGATTGATTTATTGATGTGCATACAAGTCACTGCTTAGCATCGGCTTAGAGATTATAGTATCCCTTAGTGTTGCTAATATTCGTCATAACAAGTTTTGGAATTACCTGTGCATATGTGAATGGAACTGTAAGAGTTTAAAAAAGATACAAAAATTGTTTAAAAAAATTCAGAATTTGACGGTCATCGAACTAGCGCCACACGATCGCAACCGCAACATCATCCCGCTGGGCCACTACAATTGTTTGGTAGTTCGTGCCAAATGTTGTATATAACAATGTAGTGTACACGAATTATACCGTTTCTTTTTTTCTTGAACTTAATTTAAGAACATTGTACTTAATTTAAGAACATGTTCTCATTAATAGAACATTCGTTTCTTATTTTATCACCAGCCGTTCTCTTTTCAAGAAAATGGTTGTCAGTTCAAGAACAAAGTAATTGTTTAGAGAACAGGTCGTTCGTTTTTCAAGAACAAAAAAGTAAGAACATGAAAAGCTTGAATTTAGTCCGGTGGTGCTGAATTTTAGAAGGGCGTTTTTCTCTGAGTGTAGTTTGACAGCTGTATCACTCCTAATAGCTGCAGAGTTGCGTACAGCATAAGAAATTTAACAGGCGAAATTTTTCTTAAGCATTTCTTGAGTGTCATTTTAGCTGCATACGGCTCTAAACAAAGTTCTCATCTCAGACTTGCTTAAAAACCAACTGAGCGCACTTCAACCTTTGACAAAGCCCACCTCATTCCTAATAAATTTTTATAGAGACTTTCTTCGGGACTGGAGTGTAAGCTCGCATTCCTGCAACGATGTTTCTGTTGGAGCGGCTTGTCGTTGTATGGTCCCATTGCGTTTTGAATCAGCGAACGGAAAACATTTTTCTACAACTGGGTATAAAATACATCAAGGCTCAAATTGTATTATTAACAATACCAATTGTGAAATGATGTGACAGTTTTGCATTTTTTATTTCATATTTGCTTTTTTTAGTGCACCGCATTTCAAAAGATCTACAGATATTAAAAAAAGTAAAAATTCAAAAACAAACAATCGTCCTTTCGTGGTTTTAGGAACTCCCTCGTTTCTTTTTGATTACAAGAGCCGCAGATTTTTGTCTTTTTCCACGCGTACAGTTACATGGTTTTTGTGTCGCTTTGTCAGGTGAATCAGGCACACGAACTAACAAAGAAAATCGTTCAGAGCAAAAAATAAAAAATGGTGCGTATTGTGAAAACAGGATTGCATTGAAATTATCATATTTTTTTGAACGGCATCATATTCGTGCTTCCATGGAAATGTAAAATTTACGCTATTGTGTAGTAGAAAGGCGTAGAGCTCAAAAGACTTTACTCTCATTGGACAAAAGTGCTTGCTTACAAGGATTCGCATGCTTTTATGTGTATTCTACATATTTTTAATGCTTTCGGACGAAGTCTAATTACAAACTCAGCCCGAATATTTCTTATGTAAAATATTATTTTATGTACGTTGCTCTTTCGCTTTTGTATGCCGCTTCCCACACCTAAAGATTTTTCATGCTTCTAGCCAGAGCTCCAGCCTTGCCAATTAAATTCGCATCAAGCGTTTAATTTACTGCTTTTGCTTAGCATTTTTCCAACTAGCGCGCTGGTGGGAAAGCGTTGTAGCCTGAAAAATCATAAATAAAAATTGCAATAAAATTATGCGCTTCATTTTTGCATAACAACATTTTCATTAGTCCCTGTACCGTTGGCCTTAGTCAGTGCAGCAGCTCATAAATGCGGCATAGCGCCATTAGCGGCTGGTGCAACATTTCGTGCGTTCGTATTTCCCACCATCAAAGCTGTCACAACAAATCAAATGGACAATCAAAACATAACAACAATGGTGTGAGTGTGTTCGTGTGTATGTGAGTATGTTTTTATAAAAACATCCCAAATTTTATTGTATGAAGAACCCTTAATTAATTTACAAAGCAACCGCATCAACAATCACAACAAACTCTCAGCACTCATGCACAATTCAAAAACACTTTTGCACCAGCAGCACTTTGTGCTTTCGCTGTTTGGTGATGTTGTTGCGCACAATTAATTACAAATCAATTTGTTCCGCAACGAATTGAACGATTTACTCCTTGTTGGGCTATAAAATGTGATCTTTGTTGTAGTTACAACTAATTTGAATATGTACTTACGTTGGTTGTGTGAATGCCCGAAAGAGTTTTAATATTGAGCAGAAATGTTGCCTTTTTCAGCTATGTTACAGTTGATCTTAATTTCACCTTCCCGTTTTGGCTGACTGCGAATAAGAATAAACTGAGAAATAAACAAGTAGTCAAAAAGGAGGTTAGTTTTCAAAATACTTAGCAGCAAAAGGGCTTAAGGATATACAGACGTGCAAACAAGGCATGCGAGTGGAAGATCCAAATTAAAAAAATGTAAGGCGCGAGATCTAAGGCCGAGCTGCTCTTCCAATTTGCGTCGTGCTCCTCTTGATTTTCTCTAATATTGGTCGAGGGACCTACGTATTTTATATCGACTCCGAACGGTATCTGCAAAGCAGATGAGTTTTCACTGAGAGCTTTTCATGGCAGAAATACAGCCGGAGCGCTTGCCAAACACTGCCGAGGGGCGACCCCGCTTAGACAAATTTTCTTCTAATTGAAAAACCTTATTTCTAAAATGTTTGATGTTGCTTTGCCCAGGGCATACGGTGTGGTAGGCGGATCACGCTACCATCATACCACGGCGGCCGCCAACATCCAAATTAGAGCTCCTGATTATCGACTATTCTAATAATCGATTAGCAAAAGTTGGTTAGTAAAATAATTGTTTATCACTAATCGACTAATTATTTGCGATTAATGACAGATTAAACTATTCGAATACATTTTTTTTGTAATTTGTCAATTAGTTTTGCAATTTTAAAGATGTTTTGGAGTTATTGTAAGCCATCTCTAGCTCACATGTTTTGCATTTAACTTCTTTGGCGTCGTCTTAACAAAGAAAGAAATTCCATACCGAGCTATATTTTCCGAAAATGTTTATATTATATTTTTTAATAACCAAAAATTTTTTTTTATGAAACCGTCAATATTGCTACTCGAATAATCGACTAGTCGATTAGCTGAAGGATCATAATAATAATAATTAACTGCTTAGGTCTAACCCATTTTGGGCCCCCTGTGACTACTTGGAGTCCTTTGACTGGCGCCATTTTTATTTGGCACCCATATAGGGATCATATTCGGATTAATCGTGGCTTTTTTGAGATCATAACGGGGCTTTTGAATCATTTGACGATTGCCTTCAGGATCATTTCGGAGTAATCGGTAGGTCGGTGATTTCATTGATTTGTAGTGATAAGGAAATCAACCAGCCATTCATTAGAGGGGAAGAAAGCATTAAAATATAGTAATCTAAATATCCGATTCAGGTTAGTAGCCACATACAGATATAGATAGACGTACAAACGTGAACTTTGAGACACATTTGTGGTCAGCATACGCTCAGTGAACACTGCACCTGCGGTACGTGCACCGTCCAAAGTTGAAAAGGTGGTCTCTCTAGGAATGTAGCGTTTTCCTTCAAAGGCTTTGTCCAGTTCCCTTTAGCTCTCATTTTCCCTTCTGCTCTTCCTCTAACTTTGGATTCCCCGCAAAATTTATAACAACTGTGCAAAATGACGTTGATCAACACCATCAGCTCAACCAGAATTGGGCAGGACCTTTCCGAGCCGTTCGAAAATAAACGAGGTTTAGGGCATGGTGACCCCTTATCGTGCGATTTCTTTGATGCTGGAGAAATTTATACTAGCTGCAGAACTTAACCGCTCTGGAACAATATTCTGGAAAAGCGTGCAATTTCTGGCGTATGCTCATGATATTGGTAACATCGGTCTGAACACACGCGCCGTAAGTTCTGCTTTTGATGGTTAATGAGGACAAAACGAGGTACCTGCTGTCATCGAGCAAGAAGTCAGCGCATTTGCACCTTGGCACCATAATTTCGAAATAGTAGAAGACTTAGTTTATTTGGGAATCAGCATTAACACAAAAAACAACCGCAGCTCTGAAATCCCGCTAATAATCACTCTTGCCAATTAATGTTACTTTGGACTGGGTACGCAATTGAAAAGCAACTTTCCCTCTCGACAAACGAAAATCATGCTCTACAACTTTTTTATCGTACTCGACTTGCTAGATGGTGCAGAAGCATGGACCATGACAACATCAGATAAAGCGGCTCTAGGAGTGTTCGAGAGAAAATTTCTTCGAAAGATTTGCGGACCTCTACCCGTTGCATCATGATGTAATAATAAAAGTGATGTCAACAACATAACCTCACTTTTTCGGTAGCTCTATTTTCCAGTATTTACTTGTATTACAAAAGTATTAAATTTTATAGCTTCATTTTTCATACAAAATTTCCCAAAAAATTTGTTTTTCTGCAATTTTTTTCCATATTCTTTTGAGGAACACAAGGTTACGTTAATTTTTTGGCTAAATAATTCTAGTAGCGGCTTATATAGTTATAATATTTCTAAACGTATAGTAAAATCTACTCCAATCGTAGTAGAACTCAAAGGCAAATCTGTATGATAGACAACCCTCTAAAATATTCTAACGATTTTTAGGGAAATTTTGCTTATTCCAAATCTTCTGCTAACGTTCGAATCACTAAACTGTTGAATAAATAGCTCCAATATTTAATACTGCAAAAATGGTCTTTATTAGACTACTTGAAAATAACACTTATACTTCGCAACTGATAGCTTGCTTAAATCAAACTGATTCCGGACTGCTCAGCTTCTGCTGCTTTTATACTCTCTGCCCAAATGTCTAGACATTTCTTCTTCTAGAATCCTCTACCTGGTCAGCAGTCATACGCGCGTGTATTTGTAGTGTGTAACCATATGCGTGTGTATATGTGAGTGAAGTAGTAGCTGATGATGACATGCGTTTGTGAGTATCTTTCTGCTGATTGTATGTATGTGTGTACATGATGATTAATTTGTTTACGTACATACAAGTGTGGCAACTTGCTTGATTGTTGTTGTGGCTTTATTTACTTAGTATCAGATTAGTGATGTGAGTATCACTTAGTGTTACTAATATTCGTCACAATATGCATGCCGAATTTTTCAGAATAAGGGAAAACGTCAACCGAATGAGAGCACCTGAATATATATTTCATCATGATCTGCATTATTTGTAAGGTGGAAAATATATTTAAAATCATTCTCAATATAGGTAATTTTTTTTCATATCAGAGACCAGTTTTTAAAGAAATAAAACCAGAATTATTTGATAACTGAAAAAATGTGCTCTGGCATTAATGGAAAATTTATATTATTGTTTTTTCTGCGTAGGAAAAAATAATTTTTTAAGGGTTTTTCCAACATTTGGCGCATAGTGAAGATCTTAGTACTTTGATTACAATATTTGGTACAGCTTGCAGGATCTTTTTTCTTGTGTTTTATAAAAAGGCACTAAGGCAAACACTCCTCCTATTATCTGCATAGAGTTAGATGCATTTACTGCATCAACTCCACGCCTGCATACTTGAATAGCTTTACAGGTGATTTATCAGCACACGAGGCTTTGTTGATTCTAATCTGGATATTAATATGCATACCTTGTACGGTGTCTTAATCATCTTCGTGGTGGTCTCGGGATCAACATCATCCATGGATGCTTTATGTCAAGCATATCTGAATAGCTTATATATGTACGTCATTCCGGAAATCTGTTTTAAAAAGTATTATAAGGAGCTCGTTAATTAATCTTAACATAAAATATGGGTTGATAACCAATTAAATTAAATTAATTGGCATAAATATGGCAACATTAAGTAACTGAAAATATTTTCATTTTAATACATGTCATTTTACATATATGTATCTACGAATCAGTCTTGACTATCTAAATTTATCATGTCAGTTACCTTGGTGATAGTTCAGCTATTTTTTGCTCAGTATTGATTGCCGATCTTATCCATTGGAAGTTTCAAAGTGTCGAATAATTAAAAGAGCACCTCAGGCTGTAGTATTTTTTCAAACATTTTTAATAACGATAAATATATGTATATGTGCATTAGGGTGGCCATTATTTTCCAAAGTGTTCCGATTCTCGATCTCACCCCCTAGAAATATGCGAATAGCCTAAAAACTAGAATAGACAAAGTTTTAGGTCAATCGAAAAAGGTTTAGAGGTGGCGCAAAGAGCTTGAAGTCCTGAAAAATGACGAATTTTTACAATTTCTTAAATTTGGTCAACCCTACTCCATTTTTTATGGGCAAAACGTAATTTATCGTGTTATTAGTAAGTTCTAGAGATATTTGGCTTTCAAATAAATTTAAAACAACAAAAATTGCTAAAATAATAATAAAGTTATAAAATATATTATGCCCTAAACACGGTGTCATTACTTAAAGAATGTGTATATAATGAGTATACGTAAATGAGTTTGTTTCAAATTTTTTTATTATAAATTTTTTTGAAAATACATTTTTAAAACATATGCATATATCTTGTGAAACTTTAGCTGACACGTATATAATATGATATTATTTCCTAGGATCTAATTAAGGATGATTTAGTATGTGATTCAAATTGTTTTGTAATCAGTTACAACTTGTAAAAAATATTGTTTTTCTTGTTCTATTATATTCTTTCATAAGCTTTACTCCCCGTTCTGCTGTGTCTTTAACTACTTTTATATTTATGACAGTATCTTTAGCTTTTCATAGGTTCCTGTATCCCCCCAGTATAGTGGATCTACCTCCAGAAATTGAGATGATGTCCCAAACCGACCAAAAAATCAATTGTATTTCCTGTTACAAAATCGTGTAGTTCTTTTTCTATGAATTTATTGATTTCACTGGGCCTTAAGTGTAGCCTCTTTAAATTTTCTGTTTCCTTGTCGCAGTTGTCTATGCTTTTGGTTTTTTCACAAACTTTTTCTTCATGGTACAAGAGACGTTATCATCGAACAATGCCAATGCAACACATTCTAAAACTTTTTTATTGCAATGTTAGATATTTTTTTATTAAAATTTCTGTATTTTGTAAATTTTTTAATAAAAGATAAGTCTTGAAGAGGTGCTCTATGAGGATTGGTAGAGTAAAACCAAAGCTTAACATAGAATTGTATAATAAACGCGCATATACTTGCTATCGAATTCTCTTCATACTCCGTTAGTTTAAACTGTTCACGAAATTAATAGATTTTTACGCAATACAATGCCTTAGACATCCACCGAGCATAATGAGTGGGCTTTGGTATACGAAACTTTATGCCATCACTTGCTCCTAGACATATAGACGTTAATTCCAATAATTCGCTATAGTCATCTCTTACTATTTCTTTTTCAACTATTCCTTAGAGGGTTTTTTTAAAATAGTATCTTTGCTATTTTTGTCGATGTTTATGCAATTTTCTTGAAATCGCCGAAATAACTGAACGTCTTTACTAGTATTTACTTGAAAATAACTCTCAGTAGAACTTCATAAATATGAAAGCAATATATATTTTGCCCTGTAACTCTGTTACTGATCGACCGATTTTGAAGATTGTGGCCATTTAGAAAAGTAAGAAAATACATATCTTACTGCGGTATGGAAAAGCAGTAAATTTTCGTAGGGTTTAGAAATATGGAAGCCTGAAACATGAAATTGTAAAAATTCGTAATTTTTCAGGATTTCAAGCCCTTTGCGCCACCTCTAAATATTTTTGATTGGCCTAAACTTTGTATATGTTTGTTTTTGAGCTATTCGCATATTTTTAGGGGGTGAGATCAAGAATGCAAACACTTTTTTTTCCGTCTATACAACGAAGGTCCACCCTAATGTGCATATATGTAAAATTATACAAATGTGTATTGCTATATATCGACAAAGTTACGTTACTTATGCCTTCTAGTACTTCAGGCACTTTTGTCTAACAATATGAATATGCGAACGACGTGCCTGTGAGTGTGTACTCATCGAATAGACGGCTCATGCCTTATCTTATCGATCTTTAAGATTTGAAAGCCCGTAGGAATCGATGCTATTCTCATTTCATTCAATGCTACTTAATTCAATATTCTAGATGGTTGTAAATAAATAATACGTTATAGTAGAATACTTTGAGTATATGTGCATAACGTAGATATTTAAAATATTTGCGTAATCTAGTATATGTAACATATTTGATTTACTTGCATAGCTAGTTATGATGAAAGCTTTACAGGAAAAAAGATTTTAATTGTTGAATACACAAACTGGAATTTTTTCGACAGATTTGATTATAACATAAGGAAGGCTAAGTTCGGGTGTAAGCGAACTTTACATACTCAGCTGTCACATTACAGCTTGCAAATCTTTTTAATTACCTTCTTTTAAAAGTGGGCGTTGCCACGCCCATTGTCAAAAATGTTACTATTTCTCTATTCTGCGTCATAAGGCCAACCCACCTACCAAGTTTCATTGTTTTATCCGTCTTTGGTAATGAATAATCGCACTATTTCGGTTTTTCGAAATTTTCGATATCGAAAAAGTGGGCGTGGTTATACTCCGATTTCGTTCATTTTAAATAGCGGTCTGAGATGAGTGCCCAGGAACTTACATACCAAATTTCATTAACCTTCCATTACTTCAAAATTTACTCAAGTTATGACGGACGGACGGACAGGGCTAAATGAATTTCTTTTTTCGCCCAGATCATTTAGGTATATGGAAGTCTATAACTATCTCGATTAGCTTATGCCGTTACGGGGTACCGTTATGTGAACAAAATTAATATACTCTGTCAGCTCTGCTCAGCTGAGTATAAAAAGCGCGACGATATTAGATGACATGGGCAAGAAGACGAATAAACGGGTTCTTAACTGACTTAACGTCCGTAAATATTTGGGGATTGTTTTGGACAAGAAACTGTCCTGGAGACCCAAAGTGGAAGATCGGGCCAGGAAGGCCGCCATTGCCTTGTACTGCTGCAGAGGAGCTATCGGGAAGAGATGGGGACTCTCGCCAAGAATAGTACACTGGCTTTATAAGATGGTGGTCAAACCGATTCTGCTATATGGGGTGCTGGTCAGGTGGAAAGCACTGGACACGGCGAGCACCTCCAAAATGTTAGTGTCAGTGCAACGGACGGCGCTGATCGGTATCAGTGGCGCTCTCAGAACAACACCTACCTTGGCACTGAATGTCATGCTGAACATATACCCAGCAGATATTGCGGGAAAGGCGGCCGCGGCAAGGTCGTTGGTCAGGCTACTGTCTGACCGCGGACACTCTAGCCTTCTTACCAGTTTCGACTTCATCTCGGACAGAACGGACTACTGTATGCCGATAACTGCTCCCTATACAACCTTCACCCACAGTTAATCCAGAGAGAGAGGATTGGGGAAGAGGAATTATCTGGGGCATGGGACCGGTTAACTTGTTCACGGATGGGTCAAAGCTGGATGGAAGGTTGGTGGGGGGTCTTTTGTCAAGAGCTAAATTTAAGCCGCAAGTTTAAGTTGGCTGATCGCTGGAGTGTATTCCAAGCGGAAATTGCTGCGATTAAGGATGCGATGGATGGAATGCTATCCAGTGCTACCACGGTTAGGGAATTTAACATCTACTCTGATAGCCAAGCGGCTATCAAGGCCTTGAGCTCAACTACAGTGCGATCGAGGGAGGTCTGGGAGTGCCTGACCTCGCTTGCGATTGCATCGAATTATTTTACAATTAAGATTATCTGGGTCCCGGGCCATAGTGATATCCCAGGGTAACTGTCAAGCGGATCTCTTAGCCCGCATCGGTACAACTGAACCGGATGAAGATGGCTGTAGGGATTTCGGGATCCCGCTGGCCACCTGTGGATTGCTCCTCCATAGCTGGGCCTCGAATCAGTTCAGCAAACGTTGGGCGGATACCACGTCTTGCAGGGTAGCAAGATCTTTCTGGCCAAAAGTGGATGGCAGGAGGTCTGCTGAAATAATTGGGTTCACTAAGGCTCACCTATCAATGGTCATTGGGGTTTTGAGAGGGCACTGTCCCATCGGTATCCATGCGGTACGTCTCAATATACTGGAAACTCCATCCTGCTGCAGCTGTATGGAGGATAATGAGGTGGAATCACCAAATCACTTTATGCTTGATTGTCCAGCTTTTGCCAGAACTAGGCGAAAGTACTTCGGTCGCGACTCACTTGGATCTCCCGAGGATATATCCAAAGTTGAGATCGGTATCATTCGGAGCTTTATCGTTGCTACCCAACGATTCTCTAAGTAGCTAGATCTAAGTCACCGTTATTTTTGGTGTATGTGGTATCACAACGGACCTTCGTGTTGTCAAAGTGAGCTATCCTTATCAGGGCAGCTACCACCTAACTATCCTATCCTAACGTCCGACATAATGCGATTGTTGACATCCGGGTGCAGAGCATAAGATATCTTTCGGGGTAGGAATTGGAGGAAGGTTTAGACTGTGATAGGTGCTTTAATAATCTACACAGAAAGTTCGAAAATGGAAAAGGGAGCTGGAGCTGAACTGGGCTAAAACATATGCTGATAAATCAGTCGTACAGACTACCTAACTCATGCAGTGTCTTCCAAGTGGAGGTCTGTGCCATATAGAGAGAAGCCAATCTGCTTCTATACAGCGCTGTCTCAGACACCTATCCAACATCAACCAGGCCGTCGTAAAAACATTACAATTCCACGTGATAAAATCATATACCGTGCGCATATATCAGGTACCTGGGCACAGCGACATTGAAGGGAATGAATTGCAGACGAGATGTTGTTTTTGTTGTTATTGTAGCGATATAGGCACTACCCAAAGGCGTTGGGTGGTGTTAGCGATGTTGATGGTCCTTTTGCCGGATACACATCCGTACGTTCCGGTAACAAGCACCATTAAGACATATGTAAGCTCGACCATCTCGGAAACCATTTTAATATGATCAAATTGAACCTTCTTTGTCTTCCCGCCCCACCAGCTAATTCCATGAGAAAGTTGGAGTCACCAGAGCCTCGACTACTAAAGAAACAGGATTCGCTACGGTTGGGAGAGGTTGACCCTTGGGTTTGAAAAGCAAAAAATTGCGCTGGTATCCACTTGAAAGGGTTGCGCTACACAACCCTTTGATATAGATATTTAAGACCCACTGAGGGTTCGCAACGAGGTAGCAGGAAAGGTTCCAAAAGGATATAAGCGACGCAGACAGCTTCGTACGACCACCGCTGGGTTATCTCCTGAGAATAATCGAGGAATACATATGAAAAAAGAGAAACGGAATTTCTAATTCGCAATTTGATTTGGTTTGAAAACGCTATTAGCGGCTCGTTGAGTTGCACAAAAAGGTCTCTCAAATAGAGATCGAACAATAAATGTTTCAAAGTTCATAAGGACATACTTTCGTATGTATATATACGTGTTTTAAGTACAGATTACACAGTTCCAAACTTACACATGCTTAAGATATATTCTGATACACAAAGTAAGCAATTTTATCTGCGGTGAACGACATTGAGATATAAATGTAAGTGGAAAAGCGCAAAGATAAATATGTTGCTATGTCATATACATATGTACATATACAAGTCTTCACACTGATATCTAAACATGCGCATTATGGTGGAGCGTAAACGTTAAAAAAAAATGTTCCTTTAAATGCAGGTTTCTTCAACTTGGATATTCGTCACAAAATTCAAAGCCGGAATCGAAAAAAATGCGACACAAGCTTCAACTACAACGAAATAAAATTTAGCTTTTGAATTTTTCCCATAGCTCGATGATGAATGGAGGTACTGCTGACGACTCTACAATTACTGCTCCCTCCGTGCCAACATACTGATGTGCCCGCTAAATCGGGAACGACATTTTTTTCTGTTCCAGAGCCCGCTTCATTCATGTTTGGCTATATTTATCTAGAGCGCGATTTAGGAAATTTCTTGGTTCAATGTTCTGTTTTCTTCCTTCTTTCCTTGTGCTATAGCAGTCCTCATTATTTTATTGGATGCCGATGCTTCGTTGAACTTATACATGACTGGATTATAGGAGTTGAAGCGTTGCTCAGTGGTCGATTATGGCAGCTGAGAATTCCGCGGGCAAGAGTCTGAGCTTATATGAGTTAACCGGGGATTGCCCGTATCGCTTTAAATGTATGAGAACATTTGTTTCAAGCAATTTTTAATTTTTATAATTTATTTAATAATTTGGGAAAAATTTAAACAAGGTGACATCAGGACGGACAAGGCGACAGCTGTTTCGATTATACCTTGTAAATCTCTTCAAAGCGTTTTCTCCCGGGAGTGGGAGTCGAACCCGAACTCCTACGATAGTTGAAATGGTTATAAAACTGAGCTGTTTACACCCATTGGTCCGCCAATCGGATGCTCTCTTGCCTATGTCAGAGTTTAATATTTTTTCTTTCCAGTTGCTCCCGATTGTTAGCTGGATATAAAATCGGCGGTGTATCGTTGTCATGCTGGTTAAGATATGTCGCGGATTGGTGATTACATTGAACAAAAGATTATCGCTCAGTTTACTCCCATCGTCCGGCGGGGATGTCTTAGCATATCTGGTACTTGACTCTGTGTAAGTGGTTTGGGCCGATGCATGGCGCAATGCTTTGTGAGATAATGTTTTCGTATAAACCATCTGAAACCACTACATATCTCCTATATTTTTTTTACCTTTAGCGCCAATAATTAAAAGCCGCGGAGAGTATGCAGTGTTGTTGTTTCGCATAGGAAATAACGCGTCCTGCTCGGGCACCACTTCAAAATTTCATATTTTTATTTTAATTTTTCTCCACTTCATACTACGCGCTTAGATCGAGAGTCAAGTTCGTTGTCACATACTCTCGAGAAGGGCTTTTATCACACGAAATAACTGTACTTTGCAATATCATATCTCGCACTGATTGCCGATGAAAAAAGATGCCAACTGGTTTTACGAAAGAGGACGCATACATTCTCTGAACGATGAAAGACGTACTATCGATATTTTGACTTGACAATGATAACCGGCCTCATCCATTTTAAGACTGGAGACTTTTGGAAGCATTAGTGTCTCACGTAAACGACTTTTCTCGCAGGCGTCGACGTTACTTGGCTATCCTTGTTTGCTAGTTAACTATTTTCCTAAAATTGTATTCAAAACAAGTAAAGATGTCTAAGTTCGGGTGTAACCGAACATTATATACTCAGCGTGAACTTCAATTGTACATTTCATGATAAATTACTTTCTACATACAGCCCGTTTAAAAAAATTTCTCCCATTTTCTTACAGTAAAAACTTAATAAGTGAAATATCATTGATCGAAACTATTTTTTGCTAAGTTATAGCTTAATTATTCTAGTCTACGACCCTTTACAAACTTGTTTATATCTAAGTTGCCGTGGTCTTTAACCGATCCCGTCCATTTTTACTAGAAATATTCTCTGCTGTAAGGAAAATATGTGTAACACAATTTCATTACGATCCGTTAATTTTTCTTCGAGTTTATGGCTCCCGAAACATAGAAAATTGCTTGGTCATAAAGGGGCGGTGCACACCCATTTCAAAAATTTATGTGTTTTCCATTTAAAGTTATAATTCAATTTAGAAGTAAAATTTATGAACAAAGCTCTTTTTCGCTAAGAATAGCTTATTATTTCGTCCACGACCATTTTTAAAATCTTTTATATAAAAGTGGGCGCTCTTAACCGATTTCGTTAATTTTTCTTCAAGCATTCACTAGTAAATGCAACCTCTCTGCCGAATTTTGTTACGAAGCTTTAACGATTTTTGATTTATGACTGATAATATTTGTAAAATTGATTACACAGATGGGCGGTGCCACCCCATTTAAATCTTGTTCAAATTTTATCAAAAATCTCAATATCATCACACGTCAAATGTCAACATGCTAGGTGTATTATTACTAAATAATCACTGTTTTTTGTGTTTTCAAAATGTTATATATTAGAATAGCATCTTCCATTGTTATATCCGTAATAAAGTCAGTACTTTGTGAATCGACTACTCAATATTTCTATTCGGTATAAGGATGTCCACGTGTATGTTGTTTAAGATTAGATAATAATTCCGCTGTAGGTATGTGTCGTAACGGCGACGTAAGAATAGCACAACACAGCTTAGCTGTGTCACATATATCTATCAGATATGGCAGCGACAAAAAACATACATCTGGCAGCAAACACCAATCAACCTCACATTGCGTCGAATCCTTTCGACGAACGATTATGTATAGCGACTATATCAGAAATGGGCTTGGTATGCATCATGGCCTATGGGTTTAATGAGGCCAGCATTCTGGGTCGGATAACTCGGGTACACTAATGTGCTGTGAGATATGCAATGCTTGTACCGGTTTCGTGTACAGGACGGACGGACATGGCATCAATCATTCTGCAACTTATCCGCTACAACAACAACAACATATATATGGAAGTCTATATCTATCTCGATTCCTTTATACCTGTACAACTAACCGTTATCCAATCAAAGTTAAATGAGCAAAAATTTTTAAAAAATATGGTTTCATAAAAATATACTCACTCTAATACATATACATATGTACTTGATGCTCTCAAGCAGTTCAAGTCCCATATCCATGCAAAGGGAAATGTCAGTAAAAGAGGAGAATATCTACATACATAAGTATATATGAGCATGTATGAAATAATAACAATAATAATAAAATGTTGAAGAGAAACATAAAAATGTAACTAAAATAAAGAATATAAAAAATTGGCATTAAACGAACGCCAAAAGAAGCAGAAGTAGTGACTGTTGAAACAAACATCTACGAATGAATAAAATACGCTGCATCAGGAGTGGGAGGGAGCAGAAGAGACTCGCATAGTTAGGAAGAAATAAAAATAAAATCAAGAAAAAATGGCTTAAAGTTAAATTTGCACACATGCACACATTCACATCTACATGAATAAAGTCAAAATTTCAAAAGAGAAAAACTTACACACACACACACACCTACTACATTCATTTAACAATACACACACATGCACATAAATGCTTTTATATAAATATACATATTTCAACGGAGAAAGCTCGTATATTATCATAAAGCAGGGGATGCGCAAAGTCGGGTCGTAAATCTTTCTGATAACATTTTATGCGAAACATTTCTTTTCGTTCCCGGGGGAAGTTATGAAACGACAGGCGGGGTTGGTATGCAGTAGGCGAGAAGCGTATGAAGTGTTGGACGAACCCGCGCAGCAGCCAGTGGGGCACATGGTAAGTTAGCTAACTGAAGGTAGGAGTAGTGTGGAATGTATGAGGGCTGAGGTCGCGGGTAATACACCAAGCTACATTCATCCTCCATTGGACAACCATATGAATCACACACATAAAGACGGCGCTGCGCTGGGTCGTTTTGTTTCAAGTTGCTCAACTATAGTACAGACAACCCGGACCCCTTCTACCCAATCTTGTTACGGTGCAGAAAAATTTATTTATTTTTTATTTTTATTGTACAAAACGTTTTCTTTTTCCCTTATTTACAATTTTTGGCTGTTGCTGAATATTGTAGGTGGAGGTGTGCGAGGTGATTGTCTATGTAACTGGCATGCGTTTGTGTGTGCGTGCGGCTAAGGGAAGCGAAGACGAATGGATTGTTTGTTGCTTCCTTTCGGATTTTGAAGAATTTATGTGGCAGGCAGATGTATCTTGCTTTTCTTCGTTACGTCGTTGCCATTGTGAGACGGCAGATGCTACTGATTTAAAGAACAGATAACGTTTATTTAAATAGAATGAAATAATAAAATAAATAAAATAAAATAAAATTAAATTAAATTAAATAAATTAAATAAAATAAAACGAAATAAAATAAAACGAAATAAAGTCAAATACAAGTAGAAAGCAAATAAAACAAACTAAAATAAAATAATAAATAAAATGAAATGGGATAAAAAAATAAAAAAGATAAAATAAAATGAACATATAATAATATATACAGAAAGAAAATAGAATAAAAAAATGTAACAAAATAAAATAAGAAATATAAAATAAAATAAAATATAATAAAATAAAATGAAATAAAATAAAATAATATAAAGTAAAATAAAAAAATAAGAGAAAAAAAACAAAATACAAATAAAACCAAATAAAATAAATTCAAATAAAAGGAAATAAAGCAAAATAAAATAAAATTAAATGGAGTAAAAAAATAAAAAAGGTTAAAATAAAATGAAACAATAAATATATACAGAAAGAAAATAGAATAAAAAAATGTAACAAAATAAAATAAGAAAATATAAAATAAAATAAAATATAATAAAATAAAATAAATGAAATAAAATAATATAAAGAAAAATAAAAGACAATAAGGTACAAAATACAAATAAAACCAAATAAAATAAACTCAAATAAAAGAAATAAAGCAAAATAAATAAAATGAAATGGGATAAAAAAATAAAAGGATAAAACATAATAACAATATATACAGAATAAAATAAACTAGAATAAAAAAATATAAAATAAAATAAATTAAAATAAATACAATAAAATAAAATAAAATAAAGTAAAAAAAACATAATAAAATAAAATATATAAAATAAATTTAAATAAAATAAAACTTATGAACGTTAAAATTAAATAAAATTAAATGAATAAATAAAAATATTATACAAAATATTACACAAAATTTAATGACACGAATGCAATAAAAAAAATACCAAAAAAAGTTATAAAATTAATAGATGAATCATAGAATTAAATATTAAAGACACATGTGGTGCATTCATCCGATACACGAACCTGTCGCTTTTGTGAGCTGCAGTATGAAACGCCGTTTCACATTCACTGAGAAAGCTGGTTATGGCAGAAATACACTGGGAGTATTTTGCCAAATCACTGCCGAGAGGCGACTCCGCTGCGAAAAACTATTCTCTGATTGAAAAAAACTCGTTTCTAAATGTTCGATGTTGCCTTGCCGGGGGCTTGAACCCAGGATCGTCGACGTAGTAGGCGGAGAAGGCTACTACCCCACCACGACAGCCGCTGTATATTAAAAGCCCCACATATAGCAAAAGCCTGAAGGCTAAGCTCAATGTATATAAATAAAGGTACCAGTGCATCTAGGCCTAATAATAATATGGTGCTTTAATAAGGATATTTAACCACCTTTTTCGCGTTCCCTCAGTTGCGGTGTCTAACCATGCAAAGCCACAATTAACATATTTCATCCATTCAACTCTTTGCCAAACTCGCTAAAAGAACTATTAAGACTATTAAATATTTAATAGTTACAAATAAAACTTATGGCTCAAAAGTTAAAAGTTATGAATACCAACACATACACACCTATGTGATTGTAATGTATATATGTATATGTAAATACTTACTTAGCAAAGCACAAACAAATAACTTTAAAGCCGCCAATTAAATGGGAAAAATTAAGATTCGCTTATCGCTGAGTTATACATAACAAATGTCAACCATCCAAGTGGTTGCAGGGATCCCAAAAGAGATGGGTGGTTGATGATTGGCAAGGCAATATTTAATTGTGGGTGTATTGTTAAAGAGAACTTCTTTCAAAGAACGAATTACAACGCTTTAGCAACACGCGTCAAACAAAGCTGAAAAGGACGCGCTCATTAGAAGGTAGCATCACTCGTAGATATGTTTGCATACCAACCAAAAATGTTTATCTTATATAAAGCTTAGAATCTAGTTTACATAGTTCAATCGATTTTGGAGTACAAGTTAAAGACCAAATTATTTTAAAAGCATTCTGTCACATCTTTCCTTTTCACTTCCACTTCTTCTTATTCCCCTTCCATCACTCTGCTGTGCCTCTTCTCCCTATTTTTACTCGCCTCTAACCTTTACCGTTACTGTGGTTTCTGCTTCTTCCTTCTCTCCTTCTTTTTTCTTCCCTCTAACTATAAAATCGATTTTTTTCGAATAGCTTGGTCACTAGACTAGTTTCCGCAAATCAAAAGCTGAGACAATAATGCAGGGTTAAGGCCCCAATGAATAAAAGCACATTATTTATCTGTTTAGATCGAATACACTCCAGAAATGGCCTGGGCTTCTGTGATGACTCAGCTTTTCGTACCCAGAGTGTGGGGAGCAAAATGGAGAGGTTGTTTGTGTTGTTGTCTTAATCGAGAAACATAGGTTCTTGGAGTGTTCTGGATACGTACAGTCCTTTACTAAATTAGAAACCGGTACGTGCTAGGACTTGCACTTTTTGGTACTAGAGGACTGGCGACATGAAAGTCGTTTATAACAGGTAGGCCAATCAAGGGAAGCGTATGACCAGTATGTGCTTATTCTTAAAAAGCAGTAATATGCTAAGAACCTGCGCAGACTTCAGCTAATACTGCACAGTCAGTGGACACACCCGCCTCCATAGTCCTTGAAAACAGCTAACTGCCTCCACTACCTCCATTACTTCCCCCCACATAGAAGGTGTCGGTATATAACCGGATTTGCGCGGAGCTTGAGTGGGTAGCCCAATTTGTGGAGTGAAGGGGAGAGAATGAGCTAGGTCCAAAGCAATTAGCTAAGAAGGATGCCACCTGGTCACTTTTATGCCCGGCCGGGCGACGGAAGATAAATAGGCTAAAAGACAAAGACCCGTCGTAATCACAAGTGAAAGGTGACCGCCAAAATGAAAGAGTAGTTATAAATGCCGGCTTATCTGTGGAGGCTGAAGAACAGCTTATTCTTCTTTTTATTCTTGTAGCACTGCTACGCCCCATCCAATATATCTTATCACTCACAAGTTGTCATCGATATCTTCTAAGGGAATTCCTAGGAAACTTGCAGTTTCACTAGGTTTGGAATGGAGTGACATGGATGTTAGAGGCATTTGTTCCAAATATGTTCGGTTGGCAAGATGGTTGGTGTCAAGTATTCAGATCGAAGTTGTGTCAGAATGACGCGCGTCTCCTCCACTGTGAGTTTCGAGTATTGAAAACTGAGAACGGGGCTCGCCTGCATTTATCGGCATACACATCTCTGTGGATATGAGGTTAAAGGCCAATTTGTGCTGTCCTGCAGCCTTTCTTTTAAGCCTGCGACCATATCGGTGACGTTATGACCGTTTCTTTTTCTTTGCCCTATGTGCTGCCAGCAAAGGAGTCAAGGCTTTTATTACGGCTCAGATCTTTATGTTTAATTGTGGCTGCGTGGTTGCTAAAATGCTTCTTATTGTTTAATTCTCTTGTTTTGATGCTACGTTCTTGAACTGGAATGATGCCTGGCGATCTCTCAAATTATCTGGGGTATGCCTTTTTAGACTAGGTGGAAGAGTGAACCTTTCAAAAAAGTCATTCAGTATAGCATTGTGATCGAAGTTGTCAAGTATCAACAGACTATTGCGACTCGACAGTTAAACATAACGCATATTTGGTAATTCAGTGAAGTAGCATTGGATGCCGATAGATCGCTGATTTTCGCTTGCTGGCTGCAATGGGGGTCTACCTTCCCTACATACCGAACTTCAAAGCGAACCGGTTAGATGTCTCTGAGTTCGTTACATTTTGTCATCAGGTATACGGTTTTAAATCTCTCTCTCGCCCTGAAAGATTATGCACTAGACAGTTTATAAAGTAACTATATAAACATATAAGGCTGAGATGGCACGGCATTCGTAAGGCCGAGGTATAAGTATAACAACTTATACGACTTATAGCGCTGTAACGTAGTTTACAATAACGTAACCCCCTGTATTTCCTTATTCACTTAAATCTGAACCTCCCTGTACTTATTCTTTTATAGCATAGTCAACAACCACTGATATGAAACCAATGAAAATCACAATAATGGTGTGTTGACTTCTCAGCCAGTTTGCGGCACCACCCATATAAACATCGAATTTGCATTTTTGCAATTCAGTCCTCGAAGGTGAGCCAGCGGGAGTGGATGTCTTTTTAAAGACATACTTTTCCCTCCTGCTAGCTGGCTGAGTGGAAGGTGCGCTGTCATGGCGCGGGTCACCTTCACTTGCCTTGTACTACTTTGCCCCCGCGCCGTCCTAGGTGTTGTGCGGCCCGATGCCTTAATGACCATACAACGGCTGGCTGAGTGGCAGGGGCGCCGTCATGGCGCGGGTCACCCTTCACTTAGGTAAGGACGACGGGGAGGATGCCTTGTGCTACTTTGCCCCCCGCGCCCTCCTAAGCCTTGACCGGTCCGACGCCTTCATGACCATTCCACCCCTTCCCCTCAGCACTGGTTTCGGCAGTGAGCCGATGCGTGCCCACAGGGGGCTACCGCTGTGCCGTTAAGGTGCACTTCCCCTCCGCCCACGGGTCGACCCTCGGTGTATCGGCTGGTACAACCCCGCCCCCTTTACGCACCTTCTACTAGTGTGGAAGTAGGGAGGCAGGGGTGTCCAGGGGTGAAACCAGCACTAACGAGTCCTCGCAGTCTCTTCACCGACCCAGCAGACTACCGATCCTGCCGAAGACTACGATCAATCCGATCCCGCCGATACCGTCAGCCGACCCCGCCCGGAACGAGCCGTCGCTGTCCAGGTAAACACCATCGCCAGCCTACTTCCCCTCTCACCCTGGCCCTGGTACGCGCTTTGTAGCCCACCGCCGCTGCTGTCACATCGTCGCCCCTCTGGTGCCGTGCCCATATCACCTTGCTGGTGCCGCCGCTACCACACCAACCACTGGCCGTTCGCCGTCCTATCGCCATTCAGCCGCCGCTGCTACGACAACCGTTGGCCGTCTGCCATCCAACCGCTGCTACGACGAGCGTTGGCCATCCGCCATTCTACTGCCGTTAAGCCGCTGCTTCCGTACCGCCTTACCAATCCGTCCGTTATCCGACCGTTCAACCGCCCTACCGAACCTCCTCTGCTCCAACGACCGTTAGGCGCCGCTCCGCTCCTCCTCACCATCTTGCGACGTAAAGCTGCTGCCCGTCTAATATCTCCAGCCGTGTGTGCGGGTGTTCGTAACACATAATTATTGTGTATATATTCAGTAGGGGTTTGTGGGATCTTTACTCGACTCTGAATTGACTGAGCGTTACCCCAGCCTTAGACAAAACCCACCGCATAGCACATCCAAGTTAGCAACAACATCGTCGCATTGTAAATTTCTTACAATCACTTACACTATTTTTTCAGAAAATTTCGATATCGTGGAAAATACCCCCATATATATGTACGTATGTATATGCACATGGGTGGCAACATATTTAGCACGAGTTGGCTTTCGACAAATCCAAAGGATTTGTGGTATTTGTGCGCATTTGTTAGCGTTGATGGCAGGGATATCAGTGACACAGGAAACGTTTTCGCCATGTTCACTTTGATGGGAGCCAAAAATCAAATTATAGCAATAAGAATAGTATAAATGTGAAGGTATTAATATGTGCATATATGTATGTGTATGTATATATACGTCCATATGTATATATGCCGCTGAAGTTTGTTGTGCGCCATAAAATTGGTGGAATAAAAAATTGCACTTATCGCAATTGTCATAAAAATCTCATCAAAAATGTGGTTATCGTTGCTTTTATTGTTGTTCGTCTTCTTGCCATCGTTGCTGTTTTTCTGTCAATGTTCATGCAATTGTTTAGACTCTATGAACACCCGCGCGCGTGTCCGTCTCTAAACGAATTAAACTGCAACATTGAGATAAGATTTTAGATATGACACATGTATCCGTGCGAATCAACACAGACAAAAATCTCATCAACAACACACATACACAAACACATCAAACAAAGATGTGGTAAATTGCGTAAAGGAAAATTCAGTGATATACTTACTTGCGGGTGGTAGCAAGGATATGCCAATACATACATACGTATAAGCATAATTGTTAGGATATGCACTGGAGCTTTAGTTGATGCCGGCAGTTCTCATTTGCTTTGTTGCTTGCTCGTCAAAATAATTTTATGTACTAACTAGAAAGAATGAATGGATATTAGTTGAAAGTTTCTCACTAGCTTCATTTAATAGGCTCTGAAAAATGTTATCTATTCTCTGCTGTGTATGTCAGGTAGCCTCCCCAATAGAACATCCCAGTTGGGCCAAAATGATATGTGTCTTTATTAAAAGTTTCGCATAGGAATGGTCTGCTAACGTAGGCGCAATAGCTGAAGCAAAGATGAAGCCAATGCTTATGTCAACAATATTTAGCTACCAATATATCCAGCAGACATTGCTCTTCCGGTAATTTGGAAAATGGTATCATTTCCATTCGAACCGAATTACACAACGAATTACTAAGGTCCCAGGTTTTTCTGTCAAAAAAGCTTTCAGCAAATATAAATCTGATATCTGATACTTACTGTTTGTTCCATAGAAACTTCCTTCTTTGCAGGCAGTGAGGTCTTAGCCGAGCTCATTGGGTTAAGGTGCCTGCATCTACGCCGTTTCGCTTAATAGCAGGACAGTGGGGTGTCGGTGACCAAGAACTGCGAACCTCCTAAAACAGGTTGTTATGCGGACGTGCACATTGGACAATTTGCGGCAAAGGGTGTACTTTTGGCTTTATTTGAGAGGAACCTCCCGATACATGAACGCTTGAAAAGTAACAATGGCCTTACTACAGCAAGGAGCACTACTGTGGTGGATGGTTGTGAAAGGAAAGCCGATAGCGTTGCAAGCAGAGAATACTGCAATCGAAACTAACATTAGGGAGGGAACGAGACAAGAAGTTTAAGAGAACCTCTTCAAAATACTAGGCAGCATTTAGAATTGTGTAGAGCTTGGGTACAATGGTCGACCCAACCTACCGCGGCAGCGAGCGCTTGGCATGGGCATGCAAGGCAGTGATAGAATGTTCAAGACAGCTCACTGACAAAGACTTTGCTACGATCAATCCTCAATTTTTCAACAGACCGAGGAGGAATAAATCCCGTGTCGGACGAAGAAGGGAGACGGCAATAGCCTGAATGACAAGAACCACACCTCTAGATCTACAACGCAGAGAGAATGGGAAGTCTAAGTACTAAAAAACCATGTACCTCATATGCTGCAACTCAGAAAGAGGAGGGCAGTAATGGCATAAGGAGAAAAGAAGAAAACGTTAAGAAGCTAATAAGGAATTGGACGATGTGTTGCACTCACAGCTTGTGAGCTTGACCTGGGCCACCGGCAGTATTTATAAGCGCCTTAGAAAGAGGAGCCCTAATAAATGAACTTCCCACACGCAATACTAGTTACATGAGACGATGCTAGCAGTTTGAATTCCGCAACATATTCAGCATGTCATTGCAGCAAGAAAAGATGTTTTACCTAACCACTTATGTGCGGTGAAATCGGGCGACCCGCGTCAGAATCGTATACAACCTTACAGGAAGATACTTCGCGTACACCGGCCCACGGAGGAGAGTCAGCACTATATATACCAAATAAATAAGCAGTGGATATGTTGAACTCAGAGTTGGAGGAAAATTCTTGGGCATAGACAGTTTTTATCCGCACTTCAGGAGGAGAAGTTCTGAGTAAAATAATCATACTATGCTAGAAACAGGCGAGGTAGAAAAGGACATCCACAAACTAAAGTTAGGGAGCCTAAAAATAATTAGTCTCTAGCGAGCTACTTCTAAATTCCTAGGAGTACATCGGTGATCTTGTACTGCTACTGAGCGGCTTTCGGTAGGCGGAGGTGGGGGAGTTGTTTGTTAAACTGATTCTGCTCTATGCGACGCTGGTATGATCAAACGCATTGAACATGCCAAGTCTTACCAAATTTTACTGTCAGAGTAACGCACTTCTTGATTTACTTTGAGTTCATTTCAGGAGGAGAGACTTGTCTGTGCCGCTAACTGCCCCCCTGAGAAAGCTTCAACACAGTAATTTCAGAGTAAGTGGACTAAGGAGGGTACTCGTTTGAAGCTGTGGACTAGTTATCTAGTTCACGGGTGGGTCGAAATTGGTTATGGGAAATTTCTTAGAAAAATTGTAAGGATGCAATATATAAAATGCTATCCAGTGGTACTGCGGTGAGAGAATTTAAGTTCAACTCCGATAGCAAAATGGCTATGAAAGCCATACGCGGAACCTTGTTGCGTTCAAGAGTGGTCTGGGAATTTCAGACCTCACTAGCAGTGGCGTCGAATTATGTAAAGATTAGGCATATTTTAGGTTCGGGGTCAAAGCGGGTAACTGTTACGTGAATGTCTGTACTCCGCGAGGAGAGCGCTGTAGAAAATTCGGTGTATGCTTACCTACAGACGAATCTGGAAAATATTGGCCACGCACCACTCTTGAAATATAGTGAAATACTTCCGTTCGAAAGAGGATATCAGGTGGTTAGCAGAAATTATTGGGCTCACCATGTTTCATCAATCAATGGTGAGTGGGGTTCTGACAGTGGCGTAACATCCTGAATAATCTGTATTTTTATTATAACTGATTTCTGGAAAATATTGGTTTCTGGAAAATATTTTCTATACTAATATATACTAATATGCATATATCTGGAATACTTGTGACAGTTTGTGGAATAATTGAACGTTACGATGGGAATTTTTAAAAATACTTTAACAAAAAATGTCAAACGTGAATCTGAAACATGACGGAGCACCCGAACACAAGCGGTTGGCGTTATCGTCGATGTGCTAGAGAATGTAGTAGACCACTTAGAACAATTATCAGAGAACACTAACACCACAAGTGACACCAGAAGCGAAGCTACAATTCTGTTGCAAAATATACTAAACTTTAGTTTCATAATATTAGTTCATTTCTGGTATGAAATCTTAACGCGGATTGATCGTGTGGAGGTGAGATTACAAGATCCGGGATGAACGTTAGAGATGCGTATCATGGTCTTAAATCATTAGCGATTGAACTATCTGAAATTCGAGACATTCTCTGTGAAGAGGCAATAGAAAACGCGAAGTCGCTTTGTGAAAAATGGGATATTGATTGATATAGTAAAAAGTGTAAGAAGGCGCCGCAAAATTCCCGGAGAATTGGCTAGAGATGTTGGTCTTCCGCAGAATGTGAAATTTCTCGCCTTATGAAATGTATTCTCGTACATCTCCAAACAAGAAATACGTACAAGATTTACACGACTAAATGACCTTAATTTTAAATTTGGATTTCCCTTAGACGTTGGAAGTTTGTTTAAACAAGGATAATAACGACTTACGCCCCGATTCTGAGCGTTACCGGTAAAATAGTTCCCAGAACATTACGTAACCGAATATCGTTACCAGTTCTTTTATTCGCGATTCTGGCCCAAGTGGTAACGCTGTCATCACCTAGAAACTCACCAGTGTCTGTGGAGAAAGTTTAAAAGGTAATTTTCTTCGCTTTCACGGTTGCCACTTTGGTCCATTTGGACCAAAAATGGTCCCTTCCAACCCAATTTGGTCCGTTAGCCCCCATATAATTTTGAATTTACTTCAATGGAAACTCTCACCATAAAAAATTGCTCAGTCAGTAAAATGTACCAGAACAATAACATTTCACCTAGGATATAATTTATGCCAGGCATTAAAAAGAAAAGTGTTGGCAAACACATTGTTGTTAATTGCTGATGAAATAACCGACTAATCATCTTGTTTTATAATAATATTAATAACGGCTAGATATTTCGATCGGTTATACAACACTATGTAAAATATATGAAAATAAAAATTGCTTCTCGCCTAGCATAGCTTATAGCGAGCACTCTGCCGTGAGCCTAACACTTTCAAAACTTATACAAAGAAATTCATGCATTACTTCTCGTTTGGAACTTTGATATTTAAATCTTTCTCACCCAGCTCAATGAGTTCAAGGAATTCCAGGACTATTGTGGTGTTAAGCCACGCAAGGTAGTTGAAAACTAAGTATCTTGGCACAAGAAATATTTTAACTCGAAGACAGAAGGAAGCAAATGCAAAAGAGATTTGATTTCGGAAGAAATGTTTTGTATAAAATTATTCCCGTAGGTGCTAGCAGAACCCCTGAGACCTGGGATCAATACTCACACTTACTGAATCTAGGCTCTGATATGAAGTTTAAACGTTAAGGGAAAAAGTAAGCATCTATAAAAATAGCACTACAAAATGGCCTAGTTTCGTTTATGATTTACTGAGTTTTCCACATACATAGTTCGGCAACATCAGAACGCAAATTTTGAACCGTTTCTTACTAAAACCTAACTGCACTATACATTTTATTTCATTGCAATCAACAACATAAAGCCAGAACCAAGAGCTTTGTGACCAAAACTAGGTTCACAACGTCAAAATATAGTATCATTTTTGGTTGCATGCACATATATTTGTTTGTGCAGCTTGAATTAAAGGAAAGTTTTCACTACGTTTAGTAAAATTTTATATGGATACATCCTAAAATTTTGTATTTTATACTAATAAAATAAAACAAAAATTTGGTCCTTTTTTCGATGAATTTTGGTCCCAAATGAAAACATGGTGTGGCAACCGTGTTCGCTTTACCGAAAATGTCTCACTTGTAGATACGAGGTTAACGAATAAACGAGACGATGTGTATGTATATGCATATTATGCATGTTAGGTTTCTACATAGGTATATTGTAATTTATTCTGTGAAAGTACATAATGTAAAAAAATATATAATATAGCAAGAGGCAACACCTTTTTATACTCAGTTGAGCAGAGCTCACAGAGTATATTAAGTTTGATTGGATAACGGTTGGTTGTACATATATAAAGGAATCGAGATAGATATAGACTTCCATATATCAAAATAATCAGGATCGAAAAAAAATTTGATTGAGCCATGTCCGTCCGTCCGTCCGTTAACACGATAACTTGAGTAAATTTTGAGGTATCTTGATGAAATTTGGTATGTAGGTTCCTGAGCACTCATCTCAGATCGCTATTTAAAATGAACGATATCGGACTATAACCACGCCCACTTTTTCGATATCGAAAATTTCGAAAAACCGAAAAAGTGCGATAATTCATTACAAAAGACCGATAAAGCGACGAAACTTGGTAGATGAGTTGAACTTATGACGCAAAATAGAAAGTTAGTAAAATTTTGGACAATGGGCGTGGCACCGCCCACTTTTAAAAGAAGGTAATTTAAAACTTTTGCAAGCTGTAATTTGGCAGTCGTTGAAGATATCATGATGAAATTTGGCAGGAACGTTACTCTTATTACTATATGTACGCTTAATAAAAATTAGCAAAATCGGAGAAGGACCACGCCCACTTTAAAAAAAAATTTTTTAAAGTAAAATTTTAACAAAAAATTTAATATCTTTACAGTATATAAGTAAATTATGTCAAGATTCAACTCCAGTAATGATATGGTGCAACAAAATACAAAAATAAAAGAAAATTTAAAAATGGGCGTGGCTCCGCCCTTTTTCATTTAATTTGTCTAGGATACTTTTAACGCCATAAGTCGAACAAAAATTAACCAATCCCTTTTGAAATTTGGTAGGGCATAGATTTTATGACGTTAACTGTTTTCTGTGAAAATGGGCGAAATCGGTTGATGCCACGCCCAGTTTTTATACACAGTCGTCCGTCTGTCCTTCCGCATGGCCGTTAACACGATAACTTGAGCAAAAATCGATATATCTTTACTAAACTTAGTTCACGTACTTACTGAACTCACTTTATCTTGGTATGAAAAATGAACGAAATCCGACTATGACCACGCCCACTTTTTCGATATCGAAAATTACGAAAAATGAAAAAATGCCATAATTCTATACCAAATACGAAAAAAGGGATGAAACATGGTAAGGTAATTGGATTGGTTTTATTGACGCGAAATATAACTTTAGAAAAAAACTTTATAAAATGGTTGTGACACCTACCATATTAAGTAGAAGAAAATGAAAAAGTTCTGCAGGGCGAAATAAAAAACCCCTTAAAATCTTGGCAGGTATTACATATATAAATAAATTAGCGGTATCCAACAGATGATGTTCTGGGTCACCCTGGTCCACATTTTGGTCGATATCTGGAAAACGCCTTCACATATACAACTACCACCACTCCCTTTTAAAACTCTCATTAATACCTTTAATTTGATACCCATATCGTACAAAACATTTTAGAGTCACCCCTGTCCCACCTTTATGGCGATATTTCGAAAAGGCGAACACCTATAGAACGAAGGCCCACTCCCTTTTAAAAATACTCATTAACACCTTTCATTTGATACCCATATCGTACAAAAGTCTAGAGTCACCCCTGTCCACCCTATGCGATACTCGAAAAGCGTCCACCTATAGACTAAGGCCACTCCCTCTTAAAATACTCATTAACACCTTTCGTTTGATACCCATATTGTACAAACGATTCTAGAGTCACCCTGATCCACCTTTATGGCTATATCCCTAAATGGCGTCCACCTATAGAACTATGGCCCACTCCCTCATAAAATACTCTTTAATGCCTTTCATTTGATGCACATGTCATACAAACACATTCCAGGGTTTCCCTCGGTTCATTTTCCTACATGGTTATTTTCCCTTATGTTGTCACCATAGCTCTCAACTGAGTATGTAATGTTCGGTTACACCCGAACTTAACCTTCCTTACTTGTTACTATTATCTTTACTTATTTGCGCTTACAATTCTTTATTTTTCAGCTTTACCCTTTCTGAACAACAGCTGTTGTGTGGTTATTTCGATGTAACCACCTACTTTTGTGGGTAAAAAATTATCCGGTTACTTTCGCAGGTAGAATACCAAAAGGGTGTAAAAGTTGCCACATGATTTCGTTACCGTGATGAAGAATGTTGTTACTACACTAGAATGGGGGCGTTAGTAGGAAATTTTAAGAACGTGAGTGAATTTTTTAATACAGATATGGATGGAACAGAACTTTTTATCTAAATATGTGCCTGTAAAATATTACTTCGCAGTAGAAAAGAAATTAAACCTAAAACTTCGTTAGAATTACTTACTTTTATAATCTCGTATGGAGAAGATGCTCAAAAAAATATTTTTCCCCGGGCACAAGAAAACCTCACTACGCAACTGTGTTCTGACGAGTGCAACATTGTTAAACCTAAAATTTGTGGCATCTGCTAGTTCTGTAATTAACTCACCACATTGCCCCCACTTTGCATTGGGAATGATTTACCAAAGGACTATTTATTAATGTAAATTTATTTTGTTTAAAATTTCGCATAAATTTTGTATGTAATCACGTAATAAAACTGTGATTCGACTGCATCACAACAAATACAAGAGTAGTTGAATGTTAAACAACATACGGATGTATCTAACAACCCCACCATTAATTTAGTGTCCTGCAAAATAGTGATTTGAACATGTGGTTTTATGACTCAATTAGAATGATAATTTGAGGCTGGATTGCATTGTCTATCTGCTATTTACCACCTAAGTCAGCACCACAAAAATCAATTGTTAAACAAGTTAATTTGTGGTTAATGTAATAAATTGTTTGTTGTTACCATGTTCTTTGACTAATACCAGAACAACAAGTACAAAAGTGGTTGAAAACCGCGGAACACTTGACAGAATCCAAAAATTTTCATTTAAAAGCATCAAGTGAATCTACCCCCACCGTAAAGTGCATACCCAGTAAGCGATTTTCGAAATAACGCATGCGACAGCATTGCTCGCTCATTTGCTTTTGTGTGTGTATGTGTGTGTGTGTGTATGTTTTGAGTTGGTCACCTCTTGTGTGGTTTGTCTACTGTTGGTATTGGGTGGGTTGACAAGAATAATTGCTGCAATAAAATAAATGTGACAAGAGCAAGTGCAAATATTCAATGCGATTGTTGATGAGCGATTAGGCAGTGTGATCGTAATTGTTGTTTTTGTAGCCATCATTGTATTTGCTATTGTAGTTCTTGTCAACTGTCTATTTCCTGCAAATAGTTATTTCGAATGCAATACTTATAGAGGTTTTTGTATGGGTTGCACGAGCCAGTATGGGTTTTTTGCGTAAATATCTTGCTTTGTATAAGCGTTTGGAACTTCGGGTGGTCTCAGCACTCAATTTAAAACAAAGCTAGAATCTGACAACAGAAATTATTATTGCTATTACCTAAGAATGGAAGCACTATGGACATATACAGGCTATGTGAGGTCCTTATTGACCGGCCAATCAACCTAACATTAAAATGGGAAATATGAGAAGAGGAATAGGAACAGAGAAGGATAAGGAGGCAGAAGAAAGGGAAAGCGAAGTGAAAGAATAAGAGAAAAAAAAATCGGAAATTCCTAAGGAAGTTGGGAAGAGTGGAAGCTGGGAACAAGGAACAGGAAGGAGGAGCAATGGAAAGGAAGAAAGGTAGAAAACTATTCGGAGAGGGCAAAAGTGGGAAGGTATATTGAACATTGAAAAAGAAGAGTGGCGCAAAGAGGAAAGTTGTAGAAGCTGAAAGGAAAAGGGACGAAGAGCAAAAAGGGAGAGACAAGGCGGTTTAAAACGAAAGAATGAAAAAGTGAAGGAGTTGATTAGCAAGTAGATTAGGTGAAAGGAAATTGATGGACAGCAAAGAACTAAAAAGAAACAAGTAAGGAAGGTTAAGTGTAATGGAACATTACATACTCAGTTGAGAGCTATGGTGACAACATAAGGGAAAATAACCATGTAGGAAAATGAACCGAGGGTAACCCTGGAATGTGTTTGTATGACATGTGTATCAAATGAAAGGTATTAAAGAGTATTTTATGAGGGAGTGGGCCATAGTTCTATAGGTGGACGCCATTTAGGGATATCGCCATAAAGGTGGATCAGGGTTGACTCTAGAATTTGTTTGTACGATATGGGTATCAAATGAAAGGGTTAATGAACTTTCTAAAAGGGAGTGGACCTTAGTTCTATAGGTGGACGCCATTTAGGGATATCGCCCTAAAGGTGGATCAGGGTTGGACTCTAGAATATGTTCCGAATGTACGATATTGGTATCAAATTAAAGGTATTAATGAGAGTTTTAAAAGTGAGAGGTGGTATTTGTATATGTGAAGGCGTTTTCCAGATATCGACCAAAATGTGGACCAGGGTTACCCAGAGCATCATCGGTTGGATACCGCTAATTTATTTATATATGTAATACCTGCCAAGATTTCAAGGGTTTCTTATTTCGCCCTGCAGAACTTTTTCATTTTCTTCTACTTAACTTGGTAGGTGCCACATCCATTTTACAAAGTTTTTTCTAAAGTTATATTTCGCGTCAATAAACCAATCCAATTACCATGTTTCATCCCTTTTTTCATATTTGGTATAGAATTATGGCATTTTTTTCATTTTTCGTAATTTTCGATATCGAAAAAGTGGGCGTGGTCACAGTCAGATTTCGTTCATTTTTTGTACCATAATAAAGTGAGTTCAGGTAAGTACGTGAACTAAGTTCAGTAAAGATATGCCCATTTTTTGCTGTGGTTATCGTGTTAACGGCCATGCGGAAGGACAAACGGACGACTGTGTATTGAAACTGGGCATGGCTTCAACCGAAAACAGTTAACGTCATAAAATCTATGCCCCTACCAAATTGCAAAAGGATTGGTAAATTTTTGTTCGACTTATGGCATTAAAAGTATCCTAGACAAATTAAATGAAAAAGGGCAGAGCCACGCCCATTTGAAATTTTCTTTTATTTTTGTATTTTGTTGCACCATATCATTACTGGAGTTGAATGTTGACATAATTTACTTATATACCGTAAAGATATTAAATTTTTTGTTAAAATTTTACTTAAAAAAATAAAGTGGGCGTGGTCCTTCTCTATTAAGCGTACATATAGTAATAGGAGTAACGTTCCTGCCAAATTGCATCATGATGTCTTCAACGACTGCCAAATTACAGCTTGCAAATCTTTAAATTACCTTCTTTTAAAAGTGGGCGTTGCCACGCCCATTGTCCAAAATTTTACTAATTTGCTATTCTGCGTCATAAGTTCAACTCACCTACCAAAGTTTCATCGCTTTATCTGTCTTTGGTAGTGAATTATTGCAATTTTTTCGGTTTTTCAAAATTTTCGATATCGAAAAAGTGGGCGTGGTTATAATCCGATATCGTTCATTTTAATAGCGATCTGAGATGAGTGCCCAGGAACCTACATACCAATTTCATCAATATTCATCAATATACTCAAGTTACCGTGTTAACGGAGGGACGGACGGACATGGCTCAATCAAAAAATTCGATCCTGATGATTTTGATATATGGAAGTCTATATTTATCTCGATTCCTTTATACCTGTACAACCCACCGCTATCCAATCAAAGTTAATATACTCTGTGAGCTCTGCTCAACTGAGTATAAAAAAGACGTGAGAGAGTCAAAAGCAATGCGAACAGAATTCGAAAAGAAACCAAGATGGTTGAATTCGAAGGTCAATAAAGAACCAGCATATACTGAAAAGCATGATAAAAACGGGTCGGAAGGAGTAAGGAAAGGGAGAAGCGGCGGAAAAGAAGACGGGTGATTTATAGAAAGAAAAAGTAAGAAAGAAGGACTTCAATAACAGAAAAAGAGGGAGAAACGTAAAAGGAAAACAGAAAGGGAGCGGTAGCGAATGAGAATGAGGGCCAGGGAAAAAGAAAATAAGAAGGTGAGGGAGAAGAACAAGTGGAAGTATAGCAAGAGGAGCAGTATAAGTATGCGTACGAAAAATAAGAAGACGTGGCAAGAGAGAGCAAGAGAGATATACAAAATAGTGGTTGCGATGTAAGCCTTTTACAAAACAACTGTAAAACCATAATAACAAACTTAATGTACATGCCACAAACCCAGAAAAAATGCAACAAAAATTATAGAAAGTCTATGCACATATGTAAATAAGAGTGGCCTTAAAAATAAAAAAATTATATTTGAAGAATTAGTAGCCCTTCAAACGGTAAATGGCACGGTCGAAGATATAGCACATACATTTGGGTCACATTGCAGACGTGTCGCACAGTGGTCAAAGTTGAGGTTGCTATGTGAAGAATAAAATTGTTAAAAGTGAGGTATGCCTTAATCGTCTCCAATGCGTATCAAATATTTACAAGTGATCCCTTGGACTATAGCACTATCGGTTTTGGGTAAATAATACCCTAAAATCTATAACGATATAGCCGAACGGATCACTTTTGAATATTGGTACTTATTGCAGACGGCTAAGGAAGACCTTAACTGTCTCTAATTGGGTCCAAAATTTTGTTAGCTATATCTTGATATGACCTTTAGAAGGGGTGAAAGAGAAAAAATTGTTTAATGACCACCCAAACGTTTACACATACCTTTACGTTTACCCTAACGTTTACATATATATGTGTGATTGGATCATTTTGAGGCGCTGCAAGTTAAATTCTTCAGGCTGTCAATTAGGTGGCAGTGAAGCAGTTAAAATAATCGACAACACGTCGAAGATGCAACGCATTCCGCTGGATAAAAATCAGTAGCCACAAAAAGTCACAAAGCAATTAAATCGAAAATGGCAGCAGCCAAAAACAAAAGCAAGCAGCAAAGCAATCGTAAAAATATCATTTATCAAATGAAGCGCGAATTCAAGTACAACGAGTATGTTTACTGCGTGGCAAGCTGAGATATGCGCACCATCAGTTTACCAGATATCATGTACATGTAATATTTCAAGAAATCAGTCCATTCAGATTGGCTGTTAGTCAATTTAGGTATTGTTAGCTCTTACAACAAACAAACGCACATATGTAGGTATATAAGTATTTGCTGTAACCATTATTCAGTCAGTCAATGGTTGCAATTCATAAAATCACTGGGTGTGTTTAATATCTGTGAGTGCTGTGAATAAATTATCGATTTTAAAAATGACGTTAAACATTTTCTTTTCCCCTACTTAGGTACTTGTATAATTACTGTGAAATATTACATATGTATGTATGCATACCTAGTCTACTGCAGCCACACATACACTGGTCCCTAATCCTTACATGTATGCGTAATATATAATTCAGTCATCGTATTCAGCCACGTATGTGATCTGATATTACTAATTTTCTCGCTATAACGCCATAAATCGTGTTGATTTCACTACTTATTATCCCCATGGAATTCATTGGAACGTCGCGCTGTGTCATAGGAGCAATAATTGCATGAGCGCTGGTGGTCACATTCGTCATTGCTAGCGCCAATATCGGTGCATCAGTGAGTGACAAATATGTTGCTCGTCACGTTAATTAAGCACATTGTATTAAAAATATACTACATGGAGAAAATAAGATAAAATTTACTATATTAGTTTGACAGTGAGCTATAAACTCAAATAATATTCATACATATATGTATGTATGTATAGCTAATATTAAAGTAACAAAGCAACTTATCTCGACTTACGCGATGATTGGGAATTGTGACAGTACAAATTGTGATAAAATAACATTCAACTTCACAATTTGGTATTGTAATGAATTTAGTGAAACTCCGCTTATTTTACACCCTCTGCTAACGTTCCATCGCTAAACTGTTGAATAAATAACTCCAATATTCAATAGTGTAAAAATGGCCTTTATTAGACTACTTTGAAAGTACTTCACAATAACACTTGACTTCACAACTGATAGCGTGCTTAAATCAAACTAATTGCTGCTTACTCATCTTTCGCTCCTTTTATATTCTCCTCGTTCGCACACTTCTAGGCGTTTCTTCTTCTAGAATTTACTACTTGTTTACTTGTTTGCTAAAAACTTACCAGCTATAAGTTACAGATGCACATTTATAGCCTCTCGCATAGCCATATGCGCGTGTATATGTGAGTAATACTTCCGCCGATGATTGTACATTTTTGTGATTATCCCAGATGTATGCATATGTTTGTACGTATATCTCCGCTGCTAGTATGATTTCTTTATGTACATACAATTGACTGCTTAGTATCGCCTTATAGATGATAGTATCCCTTAGTGTTGCTAATATTTGTCACACTGCCCTCCACCTAAGTCTGATCGACCCGATGAGACAAATTTCTCGATCTAACCGCTGCTAGCATCTCCAAATGAACCACCCTTCTATTTCGTGTTTTTCCAATGGTTTGTATGCGGAAGATGGTATCACTGATCTTCTTCACAACTTTGTACGGGCCTTCCCAACAGCACCAAAATTTCGATGGAACACCTTTCCGCCGGTGAGGGTTGTATAACAGTACCAAATCGCCCTCCAAGAAACCTTCCGAATTTTTGTTCTCGTCGTACCTGTGTTTCATCTTGCTACTCGTTATCCTGGTTCGTTCCCTCACACTCTGTTGTTTGGGCAATAAACTACTTCACAGAGCTTGATCTTGACGGATTGACTTTGCATCCTCAGCATCGTCTTGACGTTTCACAACAGTAGTGTGCCCTAGGTTGAAACCACCCTTGCATTCTTTCTGCGAAATTCTTTCCTTCGTTTTAGTGCGTTCATTTGGGTTTGTCAATGCCAGTGTTTTTATCAAAGGTACCTTGGGTTTTGATTTGCTTGGCCCATTCATTCCATCAATCTTTGCCCGCTTTACTTTCTTTGATTTTTGTTGTCTCTGTTGAATTTCCTCCACCAGCACTCGCTTACTGCTGAACCCTTTCTCCAAACTGAAGTTAAGTGGTATATCCTGGTTCTTATAGCGCATAATCCTTATCTGCATATCGATCCTGTTGTCATGGTCAACTAAGAAGTCCACTCCCAATACGACTTCATCAACAATCTCCGCCACAACGAATTTGTGTAGAACCATGAACTTCCCAATTAAGACTTCACAGATCACTTCTCCTTGGACTTGGTTATACTCGCCAGTGACCGTACGCAATCTTGCTCCAGGTAACGGCTTTACTCTCCTATTGACCAAGTCAGATCGGATTAAGGAGGGATATGCGCCCGTATCTATAGTCAGTACACGTTCTTTGCCATCCACATTTCCTCTGACGGAGTTTCTTCCAATTTGCGAGATAGATATTACAGGACATTCAATAGCTGGGGCAAGTTTTCGATCTTTACATCTGACTCGCTCTTGCTTATCTCCTCCAGCTTTATGTTTACGACTAGCCAAGTTGGAACTACCAGGACCGGTGCTGCAATGACGTGCAATGTGCCCTGGCTTCCCGTATTTGAAGAATTTGATAACTCTCACTCCGCTTTTGCGATCCTTTCAGCACCTCCAATATTGTCTACCCAGTCTGGCTTTTCCACTTCCACGCGATGGGCTTTGTACGCTGGATTACTCAATAGTGATGCAGTTTCCTGAGTCAATGCATGCGATACCGTTTCTGCAAATGTTGGCCTTGTGTTTGCGTATGTAGCTCGCTTTGTTTCGACGTCCCGTATGCCATTTATAAAGCTCTGAATCTTTACCATTGAGTGTATTCCACGGGTGCGTCCGCATTTGCCAAATGAGCTAATCTTTCAACATCCGACGCAAATTACTGCAAAGTCTCATTGCATTTTTGGTAACGGTTTTGCAACTCAATTTGGTATCTCTGTTTCCTATGCTCGGTTCCATAACATCTCTCGACAGCGGCCATCTATGCCTCATAACTGTTCCGTTCGTACTCTGGAATAGTCTGTAAAATTTCCGCTGCAGGTACTTTTAAAGCCACGAACAATGCTGCAACTTTATCTTCAGCATTCCAGTTGTTCACTGTTGCGGTCTTCTCAAATGTAGCTTAAAGACCTGGAAAGGAACAGAACCGTCAAAGGATGGTGTTTTACCTTTAAATTACTCGCTGAAACTGCTGGGTGATTTAGTTGTAACTGCTCGATACGTCCTCTCAAAGCATTCCACCTCGACCTCGATTTTTTCCTCAAACTGTAAAATTTTTGTATCCTGGGCCTACAGCTTCGATGATACCTTTGTCTCCTGTGCGTCCAGCTGCGAGGAAATGTGGGCCTCCTGTGCTTTCAACTGCTCAGCCAACTGATATGTCATATATGTCTTTTGTTCTTCCAGTTGAGATGACACTGTCGATGTTTGGGGAGATATTGCAGCCAAAATCATGGTCAAGTCTGTGCTCGTAACTGTCTGCGATGTTTCGTTTTTCTCTTCAATGTTTGTTGTCTCCTCGCCATCAAGATGGAAGACATACTCTTCCACGTTAATTCCTTCTAAATCATTGCCTCTCGTAGTCGTGCCTGAAGTTCGAGTTTATTGCCGGTTGTATTCAATCAACGGGTCTCCAACTCCTTCAGTTGCTGTGTCTTCAATTCACTACACTTTGCCATGTCCAAGTTGTATTCGAAGTTTATTCAACAATCCCTCTTGTGACACCAATTGTAACGAATTTAGTTAAACACCGCTTATTTTACACCCTCTACTAACGTTCGAATCGCTAAACTGTTGAATAAATAACTCCAATATTCAATAGTGCAAAAATTGCCTTTATTAGACTACTTTGAAAGTACTTCACAATAACACTTGACTTCACAACTGATAGCGTGCTTAAATCAAGCTGATTGCTGCTTACTCAGCTTTCACTCTTTTTATACTCTCTGCTGTCTCATTTGCATACTTCTAGGCGTTTCTTCTTCTAGAATTTACTATTTGTTTACCAGCTATAATCTTACCAGCCATAAACTACAGACACACGTTTATAGCATAGCCATAACCGCGTGTATATGTGAGTAAAACTTCCACCAATGGTTGCATACTTTTGTGAGTATCTCAGATATATGCATGTGTTTGTGCATATCTCTCCGCTGCTAGTATGTACATATGTGTAGACATAATGATTGATTTGTTTATGTACATACAATTGACTGCTTAGTACCGCCTTAGAGATGATAGTATCCCTTAAAAAAAAATAAATGTAAGGCGCTATAACCTCCGACCTGCGTCGTGCTCCTTTTGATTTTTCCCTACAAATTGGCCGGACGGGACCCACATGTTTTATGGCCGACTCCGAACGGCATCTGCAAGGCAGATGAATTTTAACTGAGAGCTTTTCATGGCAGAAATACACTCGGAGCGCTTGCCAGACACTGCCGAGGGGCGACCCCGCTTAGAAAAAGTTTCTTCCAATTGAAAAACCTTATTTCTAAAATTTTGATGTTGCATTGCCCGGGGTTTGAACCCAGGGCATACGGTGTGGTAGGCGGAGCACGCTACCATCAAACCACGGTGGCCGCCAGTATAGTATCCCTTAGTGTTGCTAATATTCGTCACAGTATGGTCTTCTTGTTCCTGTTTAAATTCTTAACCCCGGGCGCTTCGCAGGGATATTTAGTTTGAACAGGTCATACCCGCTTATGCATGGTGTGCAGCGACACATGTGTTAAGTGTTATGTGAACAGACTGCACAAAAATTTCTCTGTCCTTAAGTTCTGTACGTCTATTCCTCCATGTAAAATATAAAACTTCCCATGTAAACCATCCACATGAGCTGGCCAAGGATTTCAGACAAATTAATCCATGGCGTTCGTCTTAAAAACAGTGGAGAGATTTTGGACATATATATAAGGAACTCCTTGATGAGTTCCCCGCTTCTACGATACTACGGAGAGTCCACAGAGACTATGCTACAGGAAGTGGTGGAAACATTGATGAAATCCCTGTTGTATAAACAACTTACTCTTGCCACTTTTGTTGATGTGTAAGGCGACTTCAATACATGAAAACTGACGCGATAGAATCTTCATAACATAGTGTTATGCATTATGAGTAGATTGCACGTATTTTTATGGAGAACGGCAGATCGAGCGACCACTAGCACCATCTGACATGAAAAAGTTGCCATATTTCAACTATGTTGCAAGCAAAGCATAACAAGAAGAATTTGACATATAATTATATATTTCTTTTAAGAAATGAAAATGAAGTAAATGAAATAATTTGGATAAGGGTGCCTTCATAATTTAAGTAATTATTTTTCTCATTTGTTGATACTTTTCCAAAATTTTTCACAGTTTAAAACTACAATTTAACAAATTAATTGAACACAAAATATGTTAATAAGTATTTTCCTTGTATAGTGAGAATGTTAATAACAGGGCAAGGCGAAATAAAGTTCAGTTGACAAATCTGAAAGTCCTTTATATTTACAAACGCAACATATGGTTAATGGTACTGGAATGCATAAGGTGAAAACGCATCTATATGAAAACTCATTGTGGCTCCTTACTTCTCAACCGAGAAATATCATCTGAGGTATGGAGAACAATACTTAGTTAAAAGATATGCAAAAGCACACCACAAGGTGAGAGAGCTCTGACCTTTGATGTGGCGCATTATCATAAGTGATATCCTATGAAAAACTCAAACAGTGGTATGAAGATTGTGACATACACCAACAATGTGAGAGCGCAATAATGGAAAGGACGTTCGAAAAAGTAAGTAAGGAGGTGGGCACAGGATTACAACTCTTCATGAGGAAGTTCAAGCCTTTTAATAGTAAGAATGCTCATGCAAAACAGTCCAATGCTCAGAAATATTTGCGCTGTTGATAACATACTGAATCTAACCTTACTTAATTGAATAAAGTTTATTCAGAATCTTATATGATGGCAATATAAGAGAAGATTTTGTAACTTTCCTTGATGCGTACGATTCGATCCGAGAAGATGTTATAAATGGAGAAAAAATTGATAGGTGTAGCCTTGGCACACATAGTGATTTAATAATTTAAGACTACCCTCGAAGATTGCGTTGAATTGGAACGGATAGATGTTCTGTAATGACATCAGAAGTTAAGGGAGCTATGCAGGAACTTCTTAAAATATGTACCAATGCTAATAATTGTCACGTGTTTCAACCATTGTCTTAATAACTCGGCTTGCGAAACGTCGAAAGTTCTTCAAACAAAGGATTGTATTGCGTTGATGAAAAAAATTATCAGTTTTCCAAATCAGTCTCCGAAACGTACCATAGTTTTCAAAAAACATCTGCAGGAATCATTAAGTGGGACTATGTGAAACGCGCTGGTCTGAAAAACATGATGGTATAATGCAGTTTGAAGAAAGCATCACAAAAATTGTTGCTTCGTTTCAAGAAATTTCTACTTGGCAAGATTCAAGAACAAGTTCTGAGGCCCGTTCCATGTTGAAATCTATTTGCGAGACAACGTTCGTGATTTCAATGATTTGTTGAGCAATGTACTTTCTGTTACACGACCACTAAGCTTACTTTTACAAACACCGTCAATAGATTTGAATCAAGCTTCTGAAGCATGAGTGACACTTTGCGAACATTAAAAAACCATAGACTTGAAGCAGAAGTCGTTTCTCAGGGACTTTACAAAAAATATTCGCTTTAGCAGAGGAGTTGAAGTTTATATTGTCCTCCCACGAATTGCTAAAAGCAAATACAACGAGCGAATTACACTTCATCAGACGCTGAAGAGTATTATCGAAAAGGAATTTATATACTCTTCTTGATCATATTATCTTGATTTACAATATAGATTACCTGAAGATACATTGCAAGTTTTTAATCTTAATTGCTACTCCATCGCGAATCATCAAGAAAATACACTGCATAAAAGAATTTGTCTAAAGAGCTTGTCCAAGATCTTGGTAAACGATACGCAGGAGGAAATAAAATTAATCTAGGTGGAGAGTACGAAGTGTGGTCAGAACGCTGGTCTGATAAGCAACACAAAAATCATTCCACTATCAGCTGAAAAAGTTTTAAATGATTGCAATGAATATGCGTTTCCATCAATAAATGCTCTTATCAAAATTCTGGCCACGCTTCCAGCTGGCAATGCTTGTGCTGAAAGGAGTTTTTCGACACTTCGCGGTATAAACGTGGTTACGGTCCACAATGTCCCAGAACAGACGCACTGTTCTTGCACTTTTAAATACCCATTTCGATATTGAGATTGATATTGATCTTATAATTGAAAGATATGTAAAAAAGGGAAGCATAGAATTAAATTTACTGTGTGAATATGAACTATGCAGAAGATAAAAATGATGTCTATTTTTAATTTGAATAACTAAATGAAACCAAATATGTGTATGAAATTATTAAGCAATGTAAAAAATACTAATAAATTTACCCTTAAAATAACGGTCTGCTATACGTTTCCTTTGTTGTTTGTTTGCCTTTTCACGTATAAAGTATCTTGATGTGAACTTTGTTCAAAACACATCAGCTATTGGGAGAAAATTACTGATGAATGAAACTTTTTTCAAATCAAATGAAAATTTTTCAATCGAATGAAATATTTTTAAATCAAATAAACTTTTTTTTCAAATCAAATGAACATTTTTCAAATCGAATGAATATTTTTCAAATCAAATGAAACTTTCTTTTTAATCAATGAAACTTTTTTTCAAAGTCAAATGAAACTTTTTTCCAATCGAATGAAACTTTTTCATCGAATGAAATATTTTTATAATCAAATTAACTTTTTTTCAAATCAAATGAAACTTTTCAAATCGAATCTTTTTTCAAATCAAATGAAACATTTTTCAAATCGAATGAAACTTTCTTTTTAATCAAATAAACTTTTTTTAAAATCAAATGAAACATTTTCAAATAAATTAAACTTTTTTTCAAATCGAATGAAATTTTTCAAATCAAATGAAACTTTTTTCAATCAAATAAAACTTGTTCAAATAAAATGAATTTAAGCTCAGGTGAGATATTTTTAGACAAATTCTAGGATAGACCGTTTTGAAAAAAAAGTCTTAAGTATGACGTCTTCTATAAAATCTGAAAAGGATGTTTTTCAAATCTTAGGCAGGGCATTTTAGAATCGAAATATTAATATTTGTACGCATACTAGCAACAGTAAGGGGTACTGCCATCTCTAAGCCGATGCTAAGCAGTGACTTGATGCACATCAATAATTCAATCATTATGCCTACACATATGTGCGCGGATTGGTTTTTGTTCGTTGCGAGTTGTCGATAGGCGTGAGGTTGTTAAGCGTCGAGATCTAAAAACTGCTCAGCTACAGAACTAAAAATATCATCAGCTTAGAGTCATTATAGAACATAACTAGTAGAAAAGATAATCATATAGTAAATTGCTAAATAGTTAAGGATTTAGCATATAACGATTTTTATTTGTTATTTTATTTTTATTGGGTACGAGTTAGATAGCGATAGGACAGTTTTCCTTATAGTAAAAAGTGAATCCGTTTATATCAAATGAATCGAGTGAGAGTTAAAATCATAACACAAACACCGGAAAAGGTTCATTTATTCGAAGTTAGTTCTACACTGCCTCAAAAGAAGAGGTTTGTAATGTCGACGCTCGTGAGGGGAATTGAAGTTTACTTCGTTCAAAAGAAAGGGGCTGAAAAATTAGTCCATCAGTAGTTTAGCCATAAATAATAACTCCTAAGCTTTCTTACGGCTAGCGAGAGTTGGAAGATTGATAAGCCTTAACCGACTAATATAAGGTGGAAGATATAGATGAATTCGCGTGCAACAAGCAAATAAGCCAGTTTAAATCACCCGCTTGAAGCAATGAACGTTCTTCAATAGACTCATAGACCTAAAAAGTTTTACATCCAGAATACATTAAAATTTTGGAATATTTTATAAGGTACAAAATAACATTAATAAATAGCAAGAAAGAATTCGACCGAGATGAATGCCACGTGGGACGCAGAGGAAACATTAATGACCTCTGAAAGAGTATTTTACAAAATACTTGGCGTTCTACCTCAGAGTAAGACAGATATCCATGAGTGAGACATGGTCGAAACCAAGTCGATCTAGCTTGTGGATAAGCAATGAATGGGAAACTTTGTAAATGCTTTACTGAATCAGTGTAATAACATCGGTGTGAAGATTTTCTCCTAAATCCCATTAGAAACATTGCGTTGTGATTCAAGTAGGTTGTAATGGTACGATTTGCCTCACAGAACCATGTTGAGAGTTTGCAATCAAATGCAGAAAATGGAAAATGTTAGCTGTAGTAACAATGCTCAAAACACTTTCGGATGGCAGAACAATTTGCAATTCCTCGATAATTTTCTACAAGACCTACTGCCGTTTTTTGGAGGGGATTAGAAAAGATACTTCCAAGCAAAAGGAAAAACTCCATGTTTAGGGGACATTTGAATAAATCAGTTAGGGGCAATAAATGTGTTCTGCACATTCTTTGAGAAAACATGTGGGAATAGTCAGGACCGTATTATAAGATTCCTCAAAGAAGTTAAAAAAAACCTCTTATAGAGAATTGATGGAATATTAATTGATTTTAAGTGAGTCAAGTTCATAAGGGATTCACTAGACAAAATAAATTAATTCAGCGGAATAGTTAGATTTGAAAAAAATTGTGCCAAATAAAATAGCAATAACTTGATCGTCGCTAGAGAAATAATCACGGTATTTCATACCAGAAGGAAGCCTTTAAACCCTACGTTTAGAGTTCACGAAATTATAGAAAGCTTTCGGATTGCAAGTATTTCTTTTCATGTCACAGAGATAGGATATTGTAACACTTTTATTAATTCAAATATTTATGACGAAAATAGAGTACTCAAGTAGTCGGAGTGTGACCCCGTCTTCTTTACAGAACGGAGTTTTTTTTTTTTTTAAAGATTTCAGTCTTTGTTGTACCATATTTGGATAGTCAGTGAAACAGTTTAGCTAAGTACATGTCTGTCCAGAATAGCGGAATGACGGCGTTGAAGTCAGAAACGTTTTGTCAAATCTGCACCGTATTGGGCCAAACTATTGTAGATAAAAAATTTGGTTGAGCTTATTAAAATTAGCCTTCGCGAATTCGAATCAAAAACTAGAGTCGCGTTCCTGTGGTAGTGCACTCCGAGAACTTTCTTCCAATTCGTAAACTATTTCCAGTCGAAGGATGTAAGGATCCTCAGGTACAGTAAGAGGTATCACCCCTCCTAGATGGATTTTGAGTATCATCAACAATACCAGATCAAGTACCTCCCGTACATGTTTGGAACTATATTTATCTGTCTTAGGCAAAGTTCAGTTATTCTGCTAAAAGTCGATGCTGGGATTTTGAAGAAACCGGTACAATACCATGTCGGATGTGGTCACATGATACGTGGCGAAGATTAAAATCACCCAAGACAATTATCGAGTCAATAGGCTTCACAATGACTGATATTTTCAGTAACGATATGGTTCATAGCTACACCGAGGGATCTGAGATGTGGGATATAGCAATGGCAATATAGGTAAAAGCCTATTCAGCTGGGTCTACTGCACTTAAATTCCGTGAGCTTCATACGGTAATTTATACCTCAGCGGAGGTATAGAAGAATGTACCGCGAGTAAGATCAAAACTCCACGCTCAACTCTGTTCAAGTCCGGGCCCGCCGCCCGAAAAACGCCATTTTCTATATAATTGGTAATTCATTGCAGAATCTCCGAATTAAAAATATGAGGCTTTACCAAGTTTCAGTAAAGCGATGATATTGTAGTTTTATTATATTTACAGTTAAATGATCTCAAGTATAGATCAGTTAGTTTTGTGTTTAGGCCTCTTACATTTTGATAAAATATATAAGGACAGGTTTAATATTTAGTTTTTTGCAGCATTATTGGTTTGAGGCGGTAGCAAGATACGAATATTACGTTGCGTCTATGCTCGAATTCACGTACAAAGGCTCCGGGTGGCCAAAATGAATTATTCAAAATTGTTCAAAATGTTGCGCTGATACGTCAATCCTAAATGCGAAATGTCTCTAGGATAATTAAAATTAAATTTACGAATAGCTATCAGTCAGTTTGGTTTAATTAAGCAAGCTAGTTGCAAAGTATAAGTGTTATTTGTGAATAAAGGCAATTTTTCCATTATTCAATATTGGAGTTATTTATTCAACATTTTAGTGATTCGAACTTATCAAAGGTTGCAAATAAGGGGATGCAGTAAATTCGTTACAATTGGTGTCAGAAGAGGAATTGTTGAATATATTCTGGAGATTTCGAATACTACTTGGACATGCCAAAGTTAAGTGAATGGAAGATCCAGCAAACTGAAGAAGGAGTTGGAGAGCCGTGGAATGAATACAACCGGCATTAAACTAGAACTTCAGGAACGACTACGACAGGCAATGGAATTAGAAGAAATTGACGTGAAGAGTATGTCTTTTCATCTTGATGGCGAGGAAACAACAAAAATGAAGAGAGAGTTACGCAGACAGTTACGAGCACAGACTTGAACATGATATTGGCTGCAATATCTGCACAAACATCGACAGTAACATCAATGTCGTCGCAAATTGCATCTCAACTGGAATCGCAGGAGACAGGCATACGTCCAGCATTGAAGCACAAAAACGCGTATAACAGAAATGTCATCATAAATATCCACAAATATGTCATCACACTGGAAAGACTAGAAGACATATATGTCATCCCAACTGGAAGAGCAGTTGAAAGCACAAGAGGACGCATATCTCGCAGCTGGAGGCA